>CM030182.1:18694894-18697394 GCA_017639675.1 Aplochiton taeniatus
GAGTGAGAACTCGTTTCTGCCTTCTCTTCTCTCTCTCTCCCCATTCTCTCCACCCTCTATCCCTCCTCCCCTCTCTCTCTCTCTCTTTCTCTCTCTCCCTCTCTCTCCCCTCCCTCTATCCCTCCTCCCCTCTCTCCCCCCCTCTCCCCCCCCCCCCCCCCCCCCCCTCTCTCCCCCCCTTACGTGTAGAACTCCTCAGCGGGTGAGATGGAGCTGTTTGTCCAGGTGACGTTGCGGTCGGAGGAGAGGTACTGCTGACAGTTGATGGTGTTCCAGCTGTTGGAGCAGGTCGTCCATGGCAACACGGGCCTGAAGGAGGAGAGCAGGTAGTACAGAGCCCAGGCCATGATGGTGTTGTAGTAGAAGGCTATGTACAGCGCTATGATACAGATGGCAAAGCCTATTCCTGGGAGGGGGGGGGGGGGGGGGGGTTGGGGGAGAGGGAGAGAGAGAGGGAGAGAGATGGAGAGGGAGGGATACAAAGACAATGGATATTCAATATAAAAACAATGAATACTCGTTATAACTAAATAATAAAGACAAGGAATACTTGATATCTAAAAACAATGAATACTTGATATAAAACAATGAATACTCAATATATAAAACAATGAACACTCGATATAAAACAATGAATACTCAATATATAAAACAATGAATACTTCAAATCTGCAAAGCCGTGGGTGAAGGTAACAGATGATCCTATCATACTGAAGCTGTTTCACCAAACCCAGTCTGCACAGGGATCTTAATAAACCGACCAGCAGACACACACACACACACACACACACACACACACACACACACACACACACACACACACACACACACACACCTCAGCTATCATCAGAGGTCCTTACTGTCCAACTCATTCATGTCCTCTTCTGTTAGTGGATGGCATTTAAAGACAAGCACAGATTTACATAATCTAAAATAATAATATAACGTTTCTAAGTAGCTGGCATTTTGGTCACGGAAATGTGACAATTTCCATAACAGAGATTCTGGGCACTTGTCTGAGAGGACAAGGAGCGAGAGAGTAGAGAGGGAAGAGAGGAGCGAGGGAGAGGACAGAGGTGAGAGAAGCGAGACAGAGGAGAGGAGAGAGAGGAGAGGAGAGAGAGGAGAGGAGAGAGAGGACGCAGGTTTTGAGTCTTCAAGGGAAGTGATAGTGTGACCAGCTGTCTCTGACAGTGTCAGTCATCAGGGTTCACATGAAGAGAAGAGCTGTCTGTCACACACACACACACGCACACACACACACACAGAGAGAGGTCTGTTAGGGACCTGGTCTGTCTCGGTTGCGTGCACACACACACACACACACACACACACACACACACACACAGAGGTCTGTTAGGGACCTGGTCTGGGTCTGGGTCTAAATGTTGTCTGGTTGTTTGGGTCTGACCTGGGTACTTACCTTTGAAGATGGGGCAGACGTCTTGGGTCTGGGTTTAGGTTTGGGTCTGGATTTAGGTCTGGGTCTGGGTTTGGGTTTTGGGTTTGGGTTTGGGTCTTGGTCTGGGTCTGGGTTCTGCTTCTGGTTGTGGTTCTGGGTCCTTACCTTTGAAGATGGGGCAGATGTGTTGGGTCTGGCTCTAGGTTTAAGTTTGGGTCTTGGTCTAGGTTTAAGTTTGGGTCTGGGTCTAGGTTTAAGTTTGGTCTGGGTCTGAGTTCTGGTTCTGGGTCTAGGTCCTTACCTTTGAAGATGGGGCAGAAGTGTTGGGTCTGGGTCTAGGTTTAAGTTTGGGTTCTGGTTCTGGGTCCTTACCTTTGGAGATGGGGCAGAAGTGTTGGGTCTGGGTCTAGGTTTAAGTTTGGGTCTGGGTCTAGGTTTAAGTTTGGGTCTTGGTCTGGGTCTGAGTTCTTACCTTTGAAGATGGGGCAGAAGTGTTGGGTCTGGGTCTAGGTTTAAGTTTGGGTCTTGGTCTGGGTCTGAGTTCTGGTTCTCGGTCTAGGTTTAAGTTTGGGTTCTGGTTCTGGGTCTGAGTTCTTACCTTTGAAGATGGGGCAGACGTGTTTCCATATGGAGATACAGCCGCTCCGGTGAAACTGACCCAGAGCCAGCTCCATGTAGAACAGAGGAACACCCCCAAACACTGCCATCAACATATAGGGCAGCAGGAAGGCACCTACAGGAGAGAAGGAGAGTGAAGAGAGGGAGGAAAGAGAGGGGGGCGCAGGGAGGAGAGGGAGAGAGGGAGGAAGAGAGGGAGAGAGGGAGGAAGAGGGGGGGAGGAGGAGGGGGGCAGGGAGGAGAGGGAGTGAGAGAGGGAGAGAGGGAATAGAGGGAGAGATGGCGTGAGAGAGGGAAGAGAAGGAGAGTAGGAAGAGAGGGAGGAGGGTGGATTGGTAGGAGGTGGATAGAGAGAGGGAGGGAGGAGGGGGAAGAGGGAGGGAGGAGGGGGAAGGGTCAGAGCTCCCCGGGTCTACTCCAACAGCCAGAGGAGAGCTCCGGGCTCTGCTCACACCATTAGCCACTCCAATCCTCACACAA
>CM030182.1:18699894-18702394 GCA_017639675.1 Aplochiton taeniatus
CGCACGCACGCACACACACACACACACACACACACACACACACACACACACACACACACACAGATAGGTTAGTCACACAGTAACCGTGGTCTACACAAATGCTAATTCACCCACTTCAGGGTTCACCAAGCAGTCATCTAACCACAACAAACCCTAACCAAACAGTTTAACCCACAAACACATAGTACTAGTTAACTATTTACATCTAACCACAACAAACCCTAACCAAACAGTTTAACCCACAAACACATAGTACTAGTTAACTATTTACATCTAACCACAACAAACCTTAACCAAACAGTTTAACCCACAAACACATTGTACAAGTTAACTATTTACATCTAACCACAACAAACCTTAACCAAACAGTTTAACCCACAAACACATTGTACAAGTTAACTATTTACATCTAACCACAACAAACCCTAACCAAACAGTTTAACCCACAAACACATTGTACTAGTTAACTATTTACATCTAACCACAACAAACCTTAACCAAACAGTTTAACCCACAAACACATAGTACTAGTTAACTATTTACATCTAACCACAACAAACCCTAACCAAACAGTTTAACCCACAAACACATAGTACTAGTTAACTATTTACATCTAACCACAACAAACCTTAACCAAACAGTTTAACCCACAAACACATTGTACTAGTTCACTATTTACATCTAACCACAACAAACCTTAACCAAACAGTTTAACCCACAAACACATTGTACAAGTTAACTATTTACATCTAACCACAACAAACCTTAACCAAACAGTTTAACCCACAAACACATTTTACAAGTTAACTATTTACATCTAACCACAACAAACCCTAACCAAACAGTTTAACCCACAAACACATTGTACTAGTTAACTATTTACATCTAACCACAACAAACCTTAACCAAACAGTTTAACCCACAAACACATAGTACTAGTTAATTCATCCATCTACAACAATAAACCCTAACCACAGAGAGGGAAGGAGAAAAGCTTCAGCTCCCCACAGTTTAACCAACAAACAAACAGTAATAGCTCATTATTTTACAGTAAGGTGATGTTTTTTTACACACACTATTGTTAGACTGTTTTGTGTATAAGCTTGTTGTGCTGGATGTTGATAGTAGAAAAAGGTGCAGCTTCTCAGTGTTCCTTCCCTCTCTCTGTCTAAACAAGGACAAACTACTCCCACCCTACAGGGACAAACTACTCCCAAAATCAAGTGCTCCCTTTTCGAACACTTTTTTCTTTGAACTCCTACTGACCAGTTTAGACTCCCCCTAACCCTGCCACACATACAAGATATCTTAAAATATTGTTGATTAAAACCGTGTTGATATCTTAAACAGTGTTGGTTAAAACCGTGTTGATATCTTTAACAGTGTTGGTTAAAACTGTGTTGATTTCTTAAACAGTGTTGGTTAAAACCGTGTTGATTTCTTAAACAGTGTTGGTTAAAACCGTGTTGATTTCTTAAACAGTGTTGGTTAAAACCGTGTTGATTTCTTAAACAGTGTTGGTTAAAACCGTGTTGATTTCTTAAACAGTGTTGGTTAAAACCGTGTTGATATCTTATGTTCACTGCGCTCATTAGGCTGTGCCAGGTATAGAAACATTACAACCGGACTATAGTCAAGACCACGCTCGTAGGAACAAAAATCCCAAGAGAAAACTACAAAGAAAACCAGGAGGAAGATGAATAAAATAAACAGGCAGACACTGAGGTAGAGCGGGAGCACAGAGAGGCCGAGGGGAAACGTTTTCTAGATGGTATCACCATCTAAAACAGGGAAGCCAGCCAAGTAAGGTCGAGGTAGCCTAGGCAAGCCGCTGATTAGGGGGTTACGCCTCAGAAAACCTGGCAACCCGCACCAAACCTGACTGATAAATATATATTCAATAAATGGTAGAAAGCAAAACAAGTTGATGAGAACACAATGAGTTCTGACAAGAGATTCGGTAACTTATTTTTTGTCTGCATAAGCTTTCAGTTAAACCAGAAAATGTTTAAATAGGAGACATTTACAGTGTAATGAAAAAAGTTAAAAAACATTTAATTCAGTATTAGCATTAAACTGTCTATGACTTGAAGCATTTAAATTTGGCCTTTTTTTGTTCATTATTTGTTATTATCAGAAATCCTTAAACAAGCTCTGTAAAAAGAATACAAAAAAAAAAAATAATAAAAATAAATGAATAATTCAATTTCCTTCAGACAGAAGCCTCGTCACCTATTTTGTCAAATTAATAAATTTGGAAAGTTTGAAACTAAAAGCATGTGTGTTTATGTTGTTGAAGCATAACACAACATAAAACGAAACATTTCAGAGCACAATAAAACATGCCATTATCCAAAACATTTCAGAGTTAAAACATGTCATTATTTGAAACATTTCAGAGTTAAAACATGTCATTATTTGAAACATTTCAGAGTTCAAACATCTCATTATTTGAAACATTTCAAAGTTAAAACATCTCATTATTTGAAACATTTCAGAG
>CM030182.1:18712394-18722394 GCA_017639675.1 Aplochiton taeniatus
ATTACGCCTCCCGTTTGTGACCTCTGAGAGGATCTGCAGAGGAAGTAGACCTCACCCGACTCCCCCCTGTCTCTCTCTCTCCTCACCCGACTCCCCCCTGTCTCTCTCTCTCCTCACCCGACTCCCCCCTGTCTCTCTCTCTCCTCACCCGACTCCCCCCTGTCTCTCTCTCTCCTCACCCGACTCCCCCCTGTCTCTCTCTCTCCTCACCCGACTCCCCCCTGTCTCTCTCTCTCCTCACCCGACTCCCCCTGTCTCTCTCTCTCCTCACCAGCCCCCCCCCCCCCCCCTTACTCTCTCTCTCCTCACCAGACTCCCCCCTCTCTCTCTCCTCACCAGCCCCCCCCCCCCCCCCTTACTCTCTCTCTCCTCACCAGACTCCCCCCTCTCTTTCTCCTTAACAGAGGCCCTCCACCTTCGTCTCTACAGGAGTCGGGTTATTGTTTTATAAGCTACTTAGTATCGGTTGTTTGTTTAAAATGAATGTATTTGTTCAGGTGTGTTTTCAGTACTGTGTAGTGTTATCTTTGGCTCATCAGGAGGCTCAATCAAAAACACCATGTCTCAGTAGGATCTTCTACCGAAATACATTCATAAACTCACTTTTACAGGCAGAGAATACTCAGCGGGGGTAAGGAAGATGACAGAGAGTTAGCGTAGCGTAGCCAGGCTATCTGGGTCAGGTGGAGGAGAAGGTTAGCGTAGCCAGGCTATCTGGGTTAGGTGGGGGAGAAGGTTAGCGTAGCCAGGCTATCTGGGTTAGGTGGAGGAGAAGTTAGCGTAGCCAGGCTATCTGGGTTAGGTGGAGGAGAAGGTTAGCGTAGCCAGGCTATCTGGGTTAGGTGGAGGAGAAGGTTAGCGTAGCCAGGCTATCTGGGTTAATAGGTGCTCCTAGTCAGACCAGGGAGAGTGTGTTCCCCAGAACAGGCTAGCTGTGAAGCCCCAGTGCAAATCACTATGGGATCCATCCCTGGAATACATTCCATTCATTCTAAGTGAGAAGGTCAGTGCTGCTTTGTAAACTTAAACCTAACTCAAAAACGCCATGATAGTCCACAGTCCACACCCTCGCTCTGCTCACTGCTGACAGGGCACTTCCTGCTCCAACAGGAAGCTGTCAGAGGCCAGGGGTGGCTATAACTCATCTGATTGGCCGTCCACTGGCCAGCGAGGGGGTCAAAGTGGTGCGTCACTTCCTGGTAGGGGCTGATAGGAATGTTTTAGAACAGGAAAAAAGGCTGAGTCACAGAGGAAATAACATATAAGAGGCCAATGCATGGACAAAGATATTAACGTCAAACTTGGCACTTCCGTCCATGACACTCCCAGAGTGGATGTATGCTGTCCAGATAGCTCTTACAAACGCTGTCTATGTTTAAGGAAACGTGGGGCTAGCTGTGTGGGGAAACATGGACAGAGCGGCAGAGCTACAAGAAAGAAGCTTTGGGATGTGTATTTGAATTCAAGTTATTATTATTTGTATTATTACTATTGTTATTATAATGTGACCTATGACAGTGTTGGCTGGTTATAGTTGTAGGTTTTCTTGGCCTATAATAAACCTGCAGTGTGTCTGTTCTACTCACTTCTGCTCTATGTTCAGAACTGCCTGACCCCAGCTTATCTAGACACACAGAATATCTAGGCTCAGTAGCATGCCTGACACACACACACACACACACAAACTTATCTAGGCTCAGTAGCCTTGCCTGATGGACAATATCCTCCCTGCATCCTCACTCAGACACACACACACACACACACACACACAGGGCTAGGCAGTGAGTGACAGAAGGAAAGGTTGGAGACAGTCTTATCTAAGATTACAAAGTAAATCAAACCGTCTTGTGAGATTAACCCAGCTGAAGAGGTGCACCATGGGAAAAGTGGGCCCAGTGATGGCGGTGTGTGTGTGTGTGTGTGTGTGTGAGACGTGACCTCGCCGTCAGCAGGCACACCAGTCTGGTGTTGATGAGAAACCTGACTGAGTTAAACTAAGGGTTATTAACAGTCTGATCAGGACCAGCTTCTAAAGAACACACACACACTGTCATTACTCTGTAAGGAACACACAAACTATCTTTACTCTGTAAGGAACACACACAGTCTTTACTCTGTAAGAACACACACACTCTTTACTCTTTAAGGAACACACACACACTGCCATTACTCTGTAAGGAACACACAAACTGTCTTTACTCTGTTAGGAGCATGATGGTCTGCAGTGAGGTGGGGGGGTCACATGGTGAGCTGGGGGGTCACTCACACTCACACAAACACACTCTCCCCCCACACACACACCCAAACACACTTGCGCCCCCCCTCCCCCCCCCCCCCCCCCCCCCCCCCCCCCTCTCTCTCTCTCTCTCTCTCTCTCTCTCTCTCTCTCTCTCTCTCTCTCTCTTCTCTCTCTCTCTCTCTCTCTCTCTCTCTCTCTCTCTCTCTCTCTCTCTCTCTCTCTCTCTCTCTCTCTCTCTCTCTCTCTCTCTCTCTCTCTCTCTCTCTCTCTCTCTCTCTCTCTCTCTCTCTCTCTCTCTCTCTCTCTCTCTCTCTCTCTCTCTCTCTCTCTCTCTCTCTCTCTCTCTCTCTCTCTCTCTCTCTCTCTCTCTCTCACACACACAAACAGGAAAAAATTTGTTCTGCTGAAAAGGCAGGTTGATAAAAATATTTAATGTGAATTAACACCAGAGACCAATAACAGTCCAGTAAAAAAGAAAACAAAAACTTTATTATTTTGTCTAGAAGGACAGGCGTTCTGGTTGTGAGTGTCAGTGTGTGGGCGTGGTTCATAGGAGAGTCTAAAAACCAGAGGTGGGTGGGGCGGAGTCGACAGACCAAAGGGGGTGTGGCTACGTTAGGCCAGAGCTCCCATTGGATCCCATGCAGGAAGTATGGTGGGTTCCTGTTGCATCACTTCCAGGACCTCAGGGGCGAGGTACTTCCTGTCCACCACCACCTCATACACGTACTCAGAGAACCAATCGTCAGTCATGATGAGGTAGCCTGCGGAGACAGACAGGGGGAGCAACCAATCAACAGCCAGTATCAGTCAAGAGAGAGAGAGGTAGAGACGGACAATTCCCTTTTTGAATGAATACATAAACACAACCCAGCAAACCGAACTCGACGTGTTTTCAGACAAAACGTCCACAGATGAATGTTTCTATATAGGCCGTTAATGGATCTGGGCCTTTCCTGTCCTCTCTCCCAGTCAGGTGTCAGTCCAGAGGGGAGGTTTGAATCCTCCTTCTTCAGTTCCAACAGGAGGGATAGGGTTGGGGCACCAACACACTGATCAGGTTTAATGAGTCATCAGAGGTTATACTGATATGTTGGAATGCAGCCCTGGACACCCAGACACCACAACGGAGAA
Source organism: Aplochiton taeniatus (assembly GCA_017639675.1). NCBI lineage: Eukaryota > Metazoa > Chordata > Actinopteri > Galaxiiformes > Galaxiidae > Aplochiton > Aplochiton taeniatus. The sequence continues at coordinate 18,715,768 of CM030182.1, forward strand.
ACACCTCACAAGTAGCACTTAGTAATCATGGAAAGAGGACGGTATGTATGTTGTGTGTGTGGTGTGTGTGTGTGTGTGTGTGTTTACGTCTGCTAATCGTAAGTGTTTTAGATAAGTACTAAAAGCATTAAGTGCCATTGTTTAAATCAGAGGAAAACCCAAGAGAAGGAAGAGACCAACCCTTAGGTTGATAACATAACCCTAACCCTAACCCTTAGGTTGATAACATAACCCTAACCCTAACCCTTAGGTTGATAACATAACCCTAACCCTAACCCTTAGGTTGATAACATAACCCTAACCCTAACCCTTAGGTTGATAACCCTAACCCTAACCCTAACCCTTAGGTTGATAACCCTAACCCTAACCCTAACCCTTAGGTTGATAACATAATCCTAACCCTAACCCTTAGGTTGATAACCCTAACCCTAACCCTAACCCTTAGGTTGATAACATAACCCTAACCCTAACCCTTAGGTTGATAACATAACCCTAACCCTAACCTTTAGGTTGATAACATAACCCTAACCCTAACCCTAACCCTTAGGTTGATAACATAACCCTAACCCTAACCCTAACCCTTAGGTTGATAACCCTAACCCTAACCCTTAGGTTGATAACATAACCCTAACCCTAACCCTTAGGTTGATAACATAACCCTAACCCTAACCCTAACCCTTAGGTTGATAACATAACCCTAACCCTAACCCTTAGGTTGATAACCCTAACCCTAACCCTAACCCTTAGGTTGATAACCCTAACCCTAACCCTAACCCTTAGGTTGATAACATAACCCTAACCCTAACCCTTAGGTTGATAACCCTAACCCTAACCCTTAGGTTGATAACATAACCCTAACCCTAACCCTTAGGTTGATAACCCTAACCCTAACCCTAACCCTTAGGTTGATAACCCTAACCCTAACCCTAACCCTTAGGTTGATAACATAACCCTAACCCTAACCCTTAGGTTGATAACATAACCCTAACCCTAACCCTTAGGTTGATAACCCTAACCCTAACCCTTAGGTTGATAACATAACCCTAACCCTAACCCTTAGGTTGATAACCCTAACCCTAACCCTAACCCTTAGGTTGATAACCCTAACCCTAACCCTAACCCTAACCCTTAGGTTGATAACATAACCCTAACCCTAACCCTAACCCTAACCCTTAGGTTGATAACATAACCCTAACCCTAACCCTAACCCTTAGGTTGATAACATAACCTTAACCCTAACCCTAACCCTTAGGTTGATAACATAACCCTAACCCTAACCCTTAGGTTGATAACATAACCCTAACCCTAACCCTTAGGTTGATAACATAATCCTAACCCTAACCCTTAGGTTGATAACATAACCCTAACCCTAACCCTTAGGTTGATAACATAACCCTAACCCTAACCCTTAGGTTGATAACCCTAACCCTAACCCTTAGGTTGATAACATAACCCTAACCCTAACCCTAACCCTTAGGTTGATAACATAACCCTAACCCTAACCCTTAGGTTGATAACCCTAACCCTAACCCTTAGGTTGATAACATAACCCTAACCCTAACCCTTAGGTTGATAACATAACCCTAACCCTAACCCTTAGGTTGATAACATAACCCTAACCCTAACCCTTAGGTTGATAACATAACCCTAACCCTAACCCTTAGGTTGATAACATAACCCTAACCCTAACCCTTAGGTTGATAACCCTAACCCTAACCCTTGACACATCTCACGCACCCACGCACACACACACATACATACATGCACACACACACACACACACACATACATGCACACACACACATACATGCACACACACACATGCACACACACACATACATGCGCGCACACACACACACACACACACACACACACACACACACACATACATACATGCACACACACACGCACACACACACACATGCACATGCACACACACACACACCTTAGGACTCCCATCCAAATAAATATTCTTTCGATAGACACCACACCCTAGACAAAGACTAAACACACACACACCGTAAGACCCCCATCCAAACACACACACACAAACACACACTGAAAAAACAGTTTTCATTCATTAAAGCTGCATTAGAGTCCTGCCTCAATCCAGAAAGGAATTAGTCCTAAAATCTACTTCCTGTTTCATAAGCAGCCTTACATGAACCAACACAAACAAACACTAACAATGATTACTGACTGCAACTTGAATACACACACACACACACACACACACACACAGGAGGAGGTCAAAGGGTCATGTGCTGTTATGGAGGAGCTGACACAGCTTTGTGGAGTCCATGTCTGCCTGTTGACCACACAGCCACTAGTTTATTTAATCAAGCTGGACACCAGACCCCCCCCCCCCCCTCCCTCTCTTTCTCCATCCTTCCCCTTACTCCCTCATCCTCTCCATCACTCTTTCCCTCCTTCCCTCTCCTTCTCGCCATTCCTCTCTCTCTCTCTCTCTCTCTCTCTCTCTCTCTCTCTCTCTCTCTCTCTCTCTCTCTCTCTCTCTCTCTCTCTCTCTCTCTCTCTCTCTCTCTCTCTCTCTCTCTCTCTCTCTCTCTCTCTCTCTCTCTCTCTCTCTCTCTCTCTCTCTCTCTCTCTCTCTCTCCCTTATTTGTTCAGAACTGAGGCAACGAGTACATCCCTAGCTAACCGCCAACAAGTTGACTTATCGATGACGTCACAAGCACCGCAAGAACGTGCCGGAGCTCAAAACAACACGCCTGGTGCCGTGTGTGTGTGTTAGAAGGCGTGGTGTGTGTGTGAGTGTGTGTGTGCGCGTGTGTATGTTAAGATGGCGTGGTGCCTGTTTAGGGGTGTGTGTTGCGTGTTCTTCCAGGAACACGCGTGTTGGGTGGCACATAGCCGGGCGTGTCTGTGTGTGTGTGTTGTAGTGTCCTGATGTGTCCTCTGGGAGGGCAGCCATCTCGGTGAAAGGTCGATGGCGGTGAAGCCTCCATTTTGTTTTCTGCGCAGCGTTAGCATTAGCACCAAGCTAAGCGGGACCCAAGTTACAGCAGAGACTTCTCAACCTGTGGCAGCACCTTTCATTGCAACATGTTCCATTGACAACGCTGATTTAAAACATCAAGTTAAAGACAATTTGGCAAATGTTAACACCAAAAGAAGTTAGACAGTGTACTTAATTAGTCAGATAAAGACTGATGTATCTGACACTGATGAAATAAAGATGTTGCTAAGGAATTGATTAGGAAGATGTCTACAATCCCTAAAATTGAACCCCATAGTATGAAGCTACTAAGCCCTTTGGTATACGGCTATAGTAGAGTTTTCCTAAAGCCACAAGTAATAATATATTGCTAGTATTATTATAGCCACTATTACATTCACAAAGCTACTAGTAATAATATATTACTAGTATTACTATAGCCACTATTACATTCCCAAATACACTAGTATTAATGTATAGGTAGTATTAATATAGCCACAAGTATTAATGTATAGGTAGTATTAATATAGCCACAAGTATTAATGTATAGGTAGGATTAATATAGCCACTAGTATTAATGTATAGGTAGTATTAATATAGCCACTAATATTAATGTACAGGTAGTATTGATATAGCCACTGGTATAAATGTATAGGTAGTCTTAATAAAGCCTCTAGTATTAACATATAGGTAGTACTACTAGAATCAGTCAGACTGATGCTGAGTGCTCTCCATCAACACATTCATATTCTTCATCTTTAACACAGCTGTGTCGCGTCGTAAAGGATCCTTATGACTTATAACACAAACACTTTGTTTCACACCATTCTCCAGTCTCCGAGAACGCTGTAAGGAGATATCCTAACAGGGGAGTCATAACTAACACACACACACACACACACACACACACACACACACACACACACACACATTCCCGATGAACACTCCTCCTCCCTAGATGGCCTCAGAGCGGAGGTCTGGTTGTAGAGGGGTGGGTGTGTTGAGAGGGTCAGGCAGAGTTCTGACAGACATGGCTGCTTGGTAATATTTGTCTAATCTGGAGGAAAAGTCAGAGTTATGCAGTAAGAGACCACTGGCTATCAATCACCAGGCAGGGGTCCGATCCACAGCCCCATAGCCACCAGCGTGTATTTGTGTGACTGTGTGACTGTGTGTGTGTGTGTGTGTGTGTGTGCCTGTGTGGACTTTAGTGTGTTGGGCCATCCTAAATCACAGACATCTAAAACCCTCTTATGTCTCTCTCTCATTCCAAATCTTTGCCTTCCTCTCTGACTCCCTCCATCCCTCTCTCCCACCCTTCCATCCTCCCTCCGTCCCTCCATTTCTCCATCCCTCCATCATCCTGTTATCCTCACTCCATCCCTCTCTCCATCCTTCCCCCTCTGTCTCTGTTCCAGATGTCAAACTAACTTTGTGAGCAGAGCTGGTCGTCTGTTTTTCATAACTTTATTAATGAGCAGTGGTGGACGGACAGGAGACCTGTGTCTCCATCTGTCAATGTTTATGGAACCGGATACGCGTGAAACACTTTTCATTTGTTTTCCCTAGTTGCATGTGTGAGGGAGCCGTGTGTGTGTGTGTGTGTGTGTGTGTGTGTGTGTGTGTGTGTGTGTGCGAGAGAGAGTGATATAAGATTCTGTCTAACTCCAGAACAATTTGCACTGGAATGTCCCAATCCAGGAGAGAAATAGGTGTGTGCGTGCGTGTGTGCGTATATGTGTGTGTGTGCGTATGTCACCTTTGTTACCACGGTCGTCTCCCCAGGAGTTCTCCACCCTCCACTTCTCATAGCCTCCCTCCTTCTCCCCCTCCTGATAAGACAGACAGACAGACAGACAGACAGACAGACAGACAGAGAGAGAGATCATCAAACAGCAGTAGTAATACTGTATATCAGACGTGTGTACCTTGTTAGTTACAGCAGTAAACTTCAGTGGTGGTGGTGTGTGTGTGTGTGTGTGTGTACCTTGTCAGTGACAGCAGTAAGGATCATGGCATGGGTCATCAGGGAGTCTCCAAAGATCAGCCTCTCAGCCTTCGACAGATTCTTCACCGAAATCCCAAACACCAGCTCGTGATTGAAGCTGCACACGCATGAACGAGCACGCACACACACACACACACACACACACACACACACACACACACACACACAAACACACACACACTTAATTTGTGATCATCAATGTTATCATAAAATGTACATTACATACCCATACACACACACACACAACAACTGTTAACAGTTTATTGTTGGGGTATCTTGATTGTATCATAAATCAACAGTACAGCATATCACTACTGGTGACGGTGATACAGTAGTGATAGACTGTTAGTCATTGGTCAGAGTGATACAGTAGTGATAGACTGTTAGTCATTGGTCAGAGTGATACAGTAGTGATAGACTGTTAGTCATTGGTCAGAGTGATACAGTAGTGATAGACTGTTAGTCATTGGTCAGAGTGATACAGTAGTGATAGACTGTTAGTCATTGGTCAGAGTGATACAGTAGTGATAGACTGTTAGTCATTGGTCAGAGTGATACAGTAGCAGTAGTCAGGGCTTCATGCTGACTGGAGTTTGATATTTACACTCAACATCAAGGGATCTATTTAGGGAAAGAGAGGTCCAGGCCCAAATTCAGGACAGCAAGCTGGATCTGTGTGTGTGTGTGTGTGTGTGTGTGTGACCCCCCCCCCCCCCCCCCCTCCGGTCTGCTGCCCTCTGAACAAACCACCGCCTCTGGCGCCTCAGAGGTCAAAGAGGACGACATCTACACTGCAGCACTGTCTGCTGAGCTCACAGGACACACACACACACACACACACACACACACAGAGGAGAGGTCCTGTGTTGATACACAGACACACACACACAGAGGAGAGGTCCTGTGTTGATACCCACGCACACACACACACAGAGGAGAGGCCCTGTGTTGATACCCACACACACACACACACAGAGGAGAGGTCCTGTGTTGATAGCCACAGGACACACACACACACACACACACAGAGGAGAGGTCCTGTGTTGATACCCACACACACACACAGAGGAGAGGTCCTGTGTTGATACCAACACACACACACACACACAGAGGAGAGGTCCTGTGTTGATACCCACACACACACACACAGAGGAGAGGTCCTGTGTTGATACCCACAGGACACACACACACACACACAGAGGAGAGGTCCTGTGTTGATACCCACACACACACACACAGAGGAGAGGTCCTGTGTTGATACCCACACACACAGAGGAGAGGTCCTGTGTTGATACCCACACACACACACAGAGGAGAGGTCCTGTGTTGATACCCACACACACACACACACACACAGAGGAGAGGTCCTGTGTTGATACCCACACACACACACAGAGGAGAGGTCCTGTGTTGATACCCACACACACACACACACACACACACACAGAGGAGAGGTCCTGTGTTGATACCCACACACACACACACACAGAGGAGAGGTCCTGTGTTGATACCCACACACACACAAACACACACACAGAGAGAGGAGAGGTCCTGTGTTGATACCCACACACACACACACACAGAGGAGAGGTCCTGTGTTGATACCCACACACACACACAGAGGAGAGGTCCTGTGTTGATACCCACACACACACAGAGA
>CM030182.1:18732394-18734894 GCA_017639675.1 Aplochiton taeniatus
TCCGTTCCCTGAGGTTTAAAAGGAAAGATCAGAGCTTAAAAGACATACTAAGGTAGCCAGTCCTTTGACACAGAAACACACACACACACACACACACACACTTCATCCTCCCAGCCTGTCTGCCTGTGTTGACAGAGATGTTCTAGACACACAAACACAGTCTCCTCTCAATGTCTGTCTGTCTGTTCTCCTCTCCACCCTGTAGAGGTCAAAAGGTTAACCGTCTCGGAGAATATCTGACCGATCAGGTAAATATGGCCCTGGACCCTGTCTGCGTCATGGCAACAGGCAGTGAGTCAATATTGGAACACCTGTTGATTCAAATTGAACTATAGATGGACAAGATGGAGGGAGGGAGGGAGGGATAGATGGAGGGATGGATGGAGGGAGGGACGGAGGGATGAAGGGAGGGAGGGAGGGATGGATGGAGGGAGGGATGAAGGGAGGGAGGGAGGGAGATTGTGATAGAGCCTGTAATTGGACTGAGTCTAAGTGGGCTTTGTACACAAACCTTGTATAATGTTTAGGTTCCATGTTTAGGTTCCATAGATATCATTGGCTCTGCTAGTGGTTAGCTAGCGTATCTAAAGGAAACTGCTGGGAGTCATTAGCGTAGCGTGTTTGCTTGTGTCTTCATAAACAGTGAAAGGGGGACTCTTTACGAGCCAAAAGAAACAAGATGAAGAAGAAGAACTGAATCTCAACGTGAGGACAGAGACACTTACAATCACCCTAACCCTAACCATCACCCTAACCCTGACCATCACCCTAACCCCTAACCCTAACCATCACCCTAAACCTAACTCTAACCATCACCCTAACCCCTAACCCTAACCATCACTCTAACCATCACCCTAACCCTAACACTAACCATCACCCTAACATTAACCCTAACCCTCACCCTCACCAGCAGACTTTTCCCTGCTTATCCTCTAGTCTGTTGTGATTGGAACATTCACTCGCTAGTGTTCTAGTTGCTAATATGCAACTACGCTAGGCTACATGCTAGCAGAGGTGGATGCTGGCCCACTAACAGGCTAAGCACTAGTTAAGACACCAGGTTTAGCATCCATGCTAACCCAGAAGAAACGATGCATCTTTAGCTATGTTTGGAGTCCACGTCGAGATGTATTAATGACCTTCGCCCTTTATCTAAAGAAACACAACAGGGAACTAAGCTGCTGTCTAAGGGCTCAGATGGAGTGAAACAGCAGCGGGATGCTTGGTGTGGAGCAGAGAAGTTAACCATGATAGATGCATTCAGAGAAGGCTCTGCTCCTCCATTTTGTGTTAAGGGTTTGAGATCACTGCTACCCCTGGCCTCTTTGACAGGTGGGGGGTGGATCTGTAATCAGTATGGTAACGGCTCGGTCCTGGAGAATGGATTGGGTTCAGACTGGTTCTGTCAAATGTCTCCCAATAACACACACACACACACACACACACACACACACACACACACACACACACACACACACACACACACACACACACACACACACACACACACACACACACACACACACACACACACACACACACACACACACACACAGCCTCCTTACGTATTTTTTCTATGCTGCCAAATTACATGTCTACAAATCTACAACAGGCACCAACAAGCACGCGCACACACACACACACACACACACACACACACACACACACACACACACACACGCTCTGTCAGACACAACATATGGCCTCCTTACGTATTTCTACTACGCTGCCAAACTACAAATCTACAACAGGCACCAACAAACACACACACACACACACACACACACACACACACTCAAAAAGGGCCCTGACTTCAGTGTTGAAACTCTTGTGAAACAGTAACATTGGCCAGCTACAACCCTGGCACCCAGAGTGAAAATGTATAGAATGGACAGTGATCTATGATCTCTGTTCTAGGTTCCTAAGATGGCTGACCCACAGTGTATTAGCATGTGGTGAAAAACTACAACTTCCATCTCTGTTTCAGTTGGCTTTGTTTCCCTCCAACAGTCACTTGAGCCTATTTAGAAAGAACACGTTTGTTCTTTTCAGTTTGTTTCTACGCCTGGCCCAGTCGCTACAGTGGTAAGTGTACGTGACTGAATGCAGGGGCCAGCATTGGACGCATCAATCACTCTGCTAGCCCCGCCCCTCCTCAGAACCAGAACACACCGACCTGTCAATCACTCTGCTAGCCCCGCCCCTCCTCAGAACCAGAACACACTGACCTGTCAATCACCCTGCTAGCCCCGCCCCTCCTCAGAACCAGAACACACCGACCTGTCAATCACTCTGCTAGCCCCGCCTTCCTCGGAACTAGAACACACCGACCTGTCAATCACTCTGCTAGCCCCGCCCCTCCTCAGAACCAGAACACACTGACTTGTCAATCACCCTGCTAGCCCCGCCTCTCCTCAGAACCAGAACATACAGACCTGTCAATCACCCTGCTAGCCCCGCCTCTCCTCAGAACCAGAACACACTGACCTGTCAATCACCC
>CM030182.1:18739894-18762394 GCA_017639675.1 Aplochiton taeniatus
ATGTTGAACTTTTTCATGAAAGGAAGTCGCATGACGTTGAGGCACGAGAAGATCCAACATCTCCCTGGAAACACAAAAACACAGGCTTATGTGTGTGTGTGTGTGTGTGTGTGTGTGTGTGTGTGTGTGTGTACCTGAGTTCTTCTGGTTGGTGACAGGCTTGCCCTCGGTGTGTGTGTGTGTACCTGAGTTCTTCTGGTTGGTGACAGGCTTGCCCTCGGTGTGTGTGTGTGTGTGTGTGTGTGTGTGTACCTGAGTTCTTCTGGTTGGTGACAGGCTTGCCCTCCGTGGGGATGGAGTGTTGGAAGATGTGCATGGTGTCCTGGACAGTCTGCCGGTGGAGACACACCTCCAGGGGGTCGATACAGGTGGACACATTCTGAGCCAGCAGGTACCGGGGCTCTGCACGCAGGCGCTTCGCGAACGACGCTATCTTCTCCTGACTCAAACCTGGGGGGGGGGGGGGGGGGGGGGGGGGAGAGGGAGAGAGAGAGAGAGAGAGAGAGAGAGAGAGAGAGAGAGAGAGAGAGAGAGAGAGAGAGACAGGGACAGTGTTATATTTTAAGATGGTGAGTTGACTTCTAGTCTGGGTTCCCTGAAACATATCTTCCCCAGGTCAGAGGTTAGAGGTTAGAGTAACATCTGCCACAGATCTGAGGATTAGGATTTTAGAATTTAAACTAAAATTTTGTTTTAAAATTATGTTGTTTATCCTTTAATAAATGCTTTATCCAGCTTTAAGATATGTATTTATATATTTCCTAGATTAAAAATAGGGAACCAAAAAGAATAAAACATAAAAAAAGTATGAGTTCTCCCTGGTTAAGATGAGGTTAGGGTAACATCTCCTCCAGGTCAAAGGTTAGGGTACCATCTCCCCCAGGTCAGAGGTCAAAGGTTAGGGTACCATCTCTCCCAGGTCAGAGATCAAAGGTTAGGGTACCATCTCCCGCAGGTCAGAAGTCAAAGGTTAGGGTACCATCTCCCCCAGCTCAAAGGTCAGAGGGTGAGTCCAACAGAAGGAAAAACATTGCATCCTTTCATATATACTTTCATAAGGTCTTCAGAAGAACCTGTAGGCCTTTCTTCCCTGAAAACTGACCCTTTCATTTTAGAATGGACTAGTGTGTTAAAAGAGGAGAAGAAAGAGAGGGAGTAGAAAAAGAGAAAAGGGGGTGTACATGTTGGCAGAATCTAGGTGGCAACAAGCTCTATTCTGTCACAACATGCTGCAGAGCCATTTAACATGGAGAGGAACATTGACCAATCATGCATGCCGCCTGACAGTCTGACGCTGTGTGTGTGTGTGTGTGTGTGTGTGTGTGTGCGTCTGTGTGTCCTTTCTCTCTCTCTGCTATGACGCAGCCTTGTATTATTCAATAGATGACCCAGCCACTCTCGCTAGCTGCAGGCTAGGCCACTCCATTCAACAAAGTCTGTACTACTATTTGACTGACAAGGCCCGTGTGTGTGAGGTGTGTGTTGAGCTGTGTGTCATGTGTGTGGGAGGTGTGTGTTGAGCTGTGCGTCAGGTGTGTGTGAGGTGTGTGTTGAGCTGTGTGTCATATGTGTGTGTGGGTCAAGCTGCTGCTGGCACAACCCCCCTTCCCCCCAACCCTAGCAGGGTCACAAAGGTGTTCGGGAGAAATTCCTGTGTTCATCAATAGGAAGAGAGTTAGAGAGTCAGAGAGTTAGAGAGTTAGGGTTAGAGAGTTAGAGAGGTAGAGTTAGAGAGTTAGAGTTAGAGAGTTAGAGAGGTAGGGTTAGAGAGTTAGAGAGTTAGAGAGTTAGGATTAGAGAGTTAGAGAGGTAGAGTTAGAGAGGTAGAGTTAGAGAGTTAGAGAGGTAGGGTTAGAGAGTTAGAGAGGTACGGTTAGAAAGTAAGAGAGTTAGAGGGTTAGAGTGTTAGAGAGTTAGAGGGTTAGGGTTAGAGAGTTAGAGAGAGAGAGGTAGAGTTAGAGAGTTAGAGTTAGAGAGTTAGAGAGGTAGGGTTAGAGAGTTAGAGAGTTAGAGGGTTAGAGAGTTAGAGAGTTAGAGAGTTAGAGAGTTAGAGAGTTAGAGAGTTAGAGGGTTAGAGAGTTAAAGGGTTAGAGAGTTAGAGAGTTAGAGAGGTAGGGTTAGAGAGTTAGAGAGTTAGAGAGGTAGAGAGTTAGAGGGTTAGAGAGTTAGAGAGTTAGAGGGTTAGAGAGTTAAAGGGTTAGAGAGTTAGAGAGTTAGGGTTAGAGAGTTAGAGGGGTAGGGTTAGAGAGTTAGAGAGTTAGAGAGTTAGGATTGGAGAGTTAGAGAGGTAGGGTTAGAGAGTTAGAGAGGTACGGTTAGAAAGTAAGAGAGTTAGAGAGTTAGAGGGATAGAGTGTTAGAGAGTTAGAGGGTTAGGGTTAGAGAGTTAGAGAGAGAGAGGTAGAGTTAGAGAGTTAGAGTTAGAGAGGTAGGGTTAGAGAGTTAGAGAGTTAGAGAGGTAGAGAGTTAGAGGGTTAGAGAGTTAGAGAGTTAGAGAGTTAGAGGGTTAGAGGGTTAGAGGGTTAGAGGGTTAGAGAGTTAAAGGGTTAGAGAGTTAGAGAGGTAGAGAGTTAGAGGGTTAGAGAGTTAGAGAGTTAGAGGGTTAGAGGGTTAGAGGGTTAGAGGGTTAGAGAGTTAGAGGGTTAGAGAGTTAAAGGGTTAGAGAGTTAGAGAGGTAGGGTTAGAGAGTTAGAGAGTTAGAGAGGTAGAGAGTTAGAGGGTTAGAGAGTTAGAGAGTTAGAGGGTTAGAGGGTTAGAGAGTTAGAGAGTTAGAGAGTTAGAGAGTTAGGGTTGGGGGGAGTTGGACTCATCAAGGACTAATGAGGGCTTAGAACACATTCTGTGATTCTGCTCTAAGACAGAAACAGCTACCGTGCTAGAGGCAGGAAGGATGAGGAGGGAGAGATTCCCCTTAAAAGATAAACAAATACATATATAGAGCACATTACATATACAATAACAAGAAGTATTAACTTACTATATAGCGCAATATACCGTACTACATAAACTACAGGTTCAAATCTAAGGGGAGGCACTCATGTCATGGTGCATTTAACAGAACTAACTGTTGTTTACTGTTCAGGTGAAGCCTAACCAGACACTCCTGTCATGGTGCATTTAACAGAACTAACTGTTGCTTACTGTTCAGGTGAAGCCTAACCAGACACTCCTGTCATGGTGCATTTAACAGAACTAACTGTTGTTTACTGTTCAGGTGAAGCCTAACCAGACACTCCTGTCATGGTGCATTTAACAGAACTAACTGTTGCTTACTGTTCAGGTGAAGCCTAACCAGACACTCCTGTCATGGTGCATTTAACAGAACTAACTGTTGTTTACTGTTCAGGTGAAGCCTAACCAGACACTCCTGTCATGGTGCATTTAACAGAACTAACTGTTGTTTACTGTTCAGGTGAAGCCTAACCAGACACTCCTGTCATGGTGCATTTAACAGAACTAACTGTTGTTTACTGTTCAGGTGAAGCCTAACCAGACACTCCTGTCATGGTGCATTTAACAGAACTAACTGTTGTTTACTGTTCAGGTGAAGCCTAACCAGACACTCCTGTCATGGTGCATTTAACAGAACTAACTGTTGTTTACTGTTCAGGTGAAGCCAAACCAGACACTCATGTGCACATAATCAGTTATGATTTGAGGAATGGTTCATTAAATATACTGTACCACTACCTACTAGATTGAGTGTAGGCCAAAAATGCACACACACACATACATACACACACACACACACACACACACACACACACACACACACACACACACACAAAAGGCTGAGACAAGACAAACAAAACATCTACCATGTTGCTCCCTCTTTTTTCTCTCTCTCTCTCTCTCTCTAGATCTTTTGTGTTCTCACTCTCTTTACCGATTCTCTCTGTCCCTCACAAAATGTCAAAGAATGAATGGAAGAGCAAATGAACCAGCCCAGTGGTGATTCTATAGACTGGTTCCATAACACTACAGGCTAGAATGACTTGCAACTCTAGAGCAGCTTCAATAAGATTGCTTGTCATATCGACCTTCAACCAGTGCATTAGATCTAATGCAGTAATAAAACCCTGAAAAGCCATTAAAGCACGTGCAGGCAAATAGGCCTAAGGTGACAGACAGAAATGGAAATCAATTCTATTTAGGATATGTGGACTGCCTGTCCATAAAGAGGTTTGTGAAATTACACATACACTGCTGTCAGTCCCACGTCTGAACGGCTCGAGTTTGTGACTTGGAATCCTTGCGTCTCAAGTGTCAAACTAGTGTTTTATACCAACTTGTTTCATAAACGCCTAACGTCATAGACACTACATGTTTGACTAAAACATTCAATCTACGTTGCATTGTCACTAACAAACATGTCCCTACTAATTTGTACAGTGGGAAAATCCATACAGACGTCACTTTAGGTACCACACACAAGTCTGACAGCCATATAACGGGTTTTACCTAACGGTGGATTCCTCAGTACTATGAGCTAAAGGCGTCTTTACACAGACAGCCAATAAAGACTACTCGCAAATAGACAAAGAAGTGGGTGGTTATATTCTATCATGTATCCTTGTTTGAATACCTACAATAACTGATTAAAATATGGTAAATATGACAAAAACAACTAATGCCAGTTGGATTGCTTAATGCTAATGCTAACGTTGCAAGCTAAGAGTAGCTAGAAGCTAATGATAGCAGAGCTGTCATGCACTGCCAGTAAACACAGAAATCAGCGTAGTTGCCGTCTAAACAAGTTACAATGAATGAAAAAAACTCCAAGCGACAGTTGACATACCAGTGTCCATGTTTTCAAATACGGTTGGCGAGTGATTAATTATTTCTGAAAAGTAGCCGGTTCTTTGTTTATTTGATTCGCCGACACTCACTCAGTCAAGCAAAGGAAGAGTCCAGTATTTTGAGCGGAAACAGGAAACGGAATGTTTAGTTACAATGTAACCAATTCTGTAACAAGTAACAAAGTTCAAACTGTGCCTTAATCCGTTCGGAAACTTTGTTCACGTATTGTTCTAAAATAGCATTTAGAGCTGTCAAAACACCAAATTTGACTGGTTATATATTTCATAATTTAAAATCATAGCATTGGTTATCGAATTGTTTTTTCGCCACTCAATAACATCACATGTTCTTTGATTGTTTTGGTTATATATTTAAATATATTTAAATAAACTCCACAGTACAAGGTGTCGTACAGGTAGCTTTTATGAAGAGAACGCCCCAGGAATTCCATTCATTGTCGACGATTACTAATCCGAGCATCTGTCAGATGAGATTTAGCAATATAATAAATCTGTCTATATCATATGCTATTATTGTGACAGTAAGTTTGAAAATATTCATAACTGTTATGGGCATTTGGCTTTTGAACTCTAGAATTATTTAGGCCAACAACTTTCACTTCCTTTACCTCTAGCAACCCTTTCCCCACAGGCTGTTCACTTCATGTAAAAATACAATGCATCATTGATGGCCTTCGTACATTTTAAACCTGCACTAAGTCTATAAAAATGTTTCGCTTCCTGATGTAGTTCATCCTTTCCCTTTCCTGTAATTTAGTGTGTATGTGTGTGTGTGTGTGTGTGTGTGTGTGTGTGTGTGTGTGTGTGTGTGTGTGTGTGTTTGTATGTGTGCTATTGTATGAGTAAATGTGTGTGCATTCATCCATGTGATTGTAGATATGCAATTAAGTGTGAATGTGTTTCTGTGTGTTCAAGTGGGTATGGTATGTATGTTCGTGAGTGTGTGTGTGTGTGTGAGTGTGTGTGTGTGTGTGTGTGTGTGTGTGTGTGTGTGTGTGTGTGTGTGTGTGTGTGTGTGTGTGTGTGTGTGTGTGTGTGTGTTTGTGGCTCATGGCACTTCCTTCCTCAACTCCAGCTAAGCAAAGCCACTCAAGGGAAAAAGGAAACCATTCCACATTGTGGAACATCCACTCTGGGTGGGGAAAGAAACATAACAGACAGAGAAGAAAGTCAGACAGAGAGAGAAGAAGAAACATAACAGACAGAGAAGAAAGTCAGACAGAGAGAGAAGAAGAAACATAACAGACAGAGAAGAAAGTCAGACAGAGAGAGAAGAAGAAAGTCAGACAGAGAGAAAAGAAGAAAGTCAGACACAAAGAGAGGAGAAGAAACATAACAGACAGAGAGAGAAGAAGAAAGAACCACGGGAGACAGAGGAGGAACTGCAGGGAGACCGTTGCTACAGCAGCAGAGTGCCTGGCTACAAGTCTTCTATCGGGACAGAGATGAACGGCTATCTCCCTCTGTTACTGAGCAGCCTCTGCCTTGCTACTCCTGGTAGGTCAAACATTTTGTGTCAAAGATGTAAAAAAAAAAAGGAGGTAAATTCGTTGTTCAACACAGGAGAAAAGAAGGTTAGCAAAAATGAGTCATTGTTTAAGTATTAGTTTATAACTAAGAATTAAGGAATATAGGAATGTATGTAACATTTTTATTATATTATATTATATTTGTCATATAGGTCTAATGCGCTGCATTGTCAAATAGATGAAGGGAATTAAACTTGTTTATCTTCTTTCTTAGGTTTAGAGGATTGCATTCCTACAGTACTGGCAAGAAGCAATCACGTTGGGGTTCCACTAGGGGGCTCTCTCTCCCTGTCCTGTGAGGTCCAGCACTGTGGAGTACAGGACTGGACTGGAGGATGGGCTGTCTCAACACAGCTTCACTTCCTCCTCCTAGAACCCTCAGCCAATCATGTTCTCAGAAATAGGTCCCTCTCTGCCAATCAGACTGAACTCTTCATCCACTTCCTGAGTGCCAACCAATCGGATTCAGGGTGGTATGGATGCCAGGTGAAGTGGCTCAATGGGGGGATCAGTGTTGGACACATGACCTACGTCAACGTCACAGAAGGTACACGGAACCAAACAGCAAGTAAAGTGTGATGTGTGTGTGAGAGAGAGACAGAAAGCACAATATACAGTATTTTTTGGGATCGAGAACGTTCTGCTGCAAGTCAAATGCAAACGTATGTCTCCATGTCTCTGTTTCAGTCCATACAGCTGTTCCCTCAGACAGCAAGGTCCTGGCCAGGCTGTTGGTGTGTGGGAGCGCCTGTTTATGTTTGCCCATCGCTCTGGGTTTGGCGCGCTGTCTGAGTTCAAAGGTCAAACCCAAACCGCAGCCCAGAACTCAGTCTTTATCACAGCAGCGGCTCTGCACCGGCTCCCTGCCTCGTCACCAGCTCAGAGGTCCGTCCATATCCCGGCCTCAGCCAGCCCCTACGCCCTTACCCCGCAGTACCAGAACTCAACAGCAGGAGGAGCCCTTTCTCCCGTCTCCCACAGGTGATCTGACAGACACAACACCCTCTCTGCATCTTCTGCAAGAAGACTCTGATCAGGAAGACACATTCATTTGAATATTTAGGGTTTAGAGAGAGATTCAGTTTCTTGAGTTACTTTTAACTCGGTTAAAGTGTGTCTAATGTCTTTGATGTATCTATTGTCATACATTTAAACATGTTCACAATAAGGCCCTCCATTAAATGTTTGTTTTAAATTTTACTTCTACAGCTGCCCCCAAACCCAGACAAAAGATAGAGGTAAGTGTGTTTTTCATAAAAAGAAATACCCATGCATACTACTCCAAAGCTAAAAGAGCTTGAAACTTGTGTTAGCTACTTTATAAATACAGCTAAGTGTCATGTAGCACTGCAGGCTAACTCTAACCCTGTGGTCTAACTAGTACTGTGGACTAACTATAGTACTGTGATATAACTAGTACTGTGGTCTAACTATAGTACTGTGGTATAACTAGTACTGTGGTCTAACTCTTGTACTGTGGTCTAACTATAGTACTGTGGTATAACTAGTACTGTGGTCTAACTATAGTACAGTGGTATAACTAGTACTGTGGTCTAACTCTTGTACTGTGGTCTAACTGTAGTACAGTGGTCTAACTCTAGTACCATGGTCTAACTATTCCAGCTGGTGTATGCAGCACTTTCTCCAGATGTTCTAGAGCAGGCACGGCGTGTTTCCGCGGCAACCAGAGAGCCCGTCCAGACCACTGTCTACTCGGCGCTACACTTTCCCCGTTCCTGACAGGGTGGGGGAACCATGGTTACGGTCCATTGTGATCAATCACAGCTTTTATTGGACAATAATGATGGATATGCATCAAT
This sequence comes from Aplochiton taeniatus, assembly GCA_017639675.1. Taxonomy (NCBI): domain Eukaryota; kingdom Metazoa; phylum Chordata; class Actinopteri; order Galaxiiformes; family Galaxiidae; genus Aplochiton; species Aplochiton taeniatus. The sequence goes on from CM030182.1 coordinate 18,748,063, forward strand.
GAAGTGCACAAACATGTGTTCACCTTACAGGATTTTTTTATTGATCCACGACAGACATTTCGTTCAACAAAACCGCCTTTAACTGTAAAATTAAAAAATATAACAGTTTTGTTTAAAGCTGAATCCGGGCAATCCCCTTGATGAAACATAAACGTATCTTGTGGAAGTTTGGGTGTGCTTGGTAAATGAAAAATAAACGTGAAGTCGAAAATGATTTGTTGAAATTGTCCATTAAAATAATAATTTCATATATTTGGCATTCAGCCTATAGTTGACATTTGGCTGTGTGGAAAACCGTCATTGTCCATCCTAACTAGGATGTAACTATGAGGTAACTATGATGTAACAATGAGGTAACTATGATGTATCTATGATGTAACTATGACGTAACTATGACGCACCCACAGCTTGTTGATGAGTTGGGGAACACTTGTGATGTGTGTCCAATAGCACCCCTCCATAGAGGCTGAGCTGAGTGAGCCCCCAGCTCAAAACGCTGCCCCTCCCTGGGCCTCTGCCCTCACAGGACCTCTGCTCTCGTATCTCCCCTGGGGTCAGCACATAGTCCCACAGGTTCACCTCCGTCATGTGACCTTCAAAAGCCTCCCAGCCGATGACCCCGCCCTGGGGGCTGTCCTGGTCCTTCCCCAGAACAAACTCTCCCCCGGGTAGGATGGAGTACCCCGCCGCCAGACGGCCCTCCGCCTCCCTCTCACCCTCCACCCACAGCTCCACCGCCCCCTGCTGGGAGGACCAGGTAACGCAGTAGTGCGTCCACCCACGCGGCTGTTTGCTGAGCGGCAGGTGGAGGAAGGTGTTGGCCACCCAGAGGCCGACCTCGTGACCCAGCGTGACCCTCAGCTCGTTGTCATGGTCCCTGCTGGCGTAGGAGAGCAGGGTGTGGACGCCGTGGGGGGGCAGACGCAGGAGCATGCACACGGAGAAGCAGCGCAGCGCCATGCTGTGGTCAAGATGGACGACGGCGTAGCTGGCAGCGTTGTCTTCTGGGAAATGGAGTACCAGAGGAGACGGGGAGAGAGGTTCTGAGAGAGAACGACAAGATGGAGGAGGTTAGTCACCACGACTGCATTCAGTCTCTTAGTGGAGTAATAACTCCTATTCTAGATCAGAATGGAATGAGTGAATCACTGAATGAACAGCTCACATAAACACACAACAGCACAACACAAACACACAACAGCACAACACAAACACACAACACAAACACACAACAGCACAACATAAACACACCACAGCACAACATAAACACACAACAGCACAACACAAACACACAACAGCACAACACAAACACACAACAGCACAACACAAACACAACAGCACAACACAAACACACAACAGCACAACAGCACAACATAAACACACAACAGCACAACATAAACACACAACAAACACACAACAAACACACAACACCACAACATAAACACACAACAGCACAACATAAACACACAACAGCACAACACAAACACACAACAGCACAACACAAACACAATAGCACAACAAAACACACAACAGCACAACACAAACACACAACAGCACAACACAAACACACAACAGCACAACAGAAACACACAACAGCACAACATAAACACACAACAGCACAACACAAACACACAACAGCACAACACAAACACACAACAGCACAACATAAACACACAACAGCACAACAAAAACACACAACAGCACAACAGCACAACATAAACACACAACAGCACAACATAAACACACGACAGCACAACACAAACACACAACAAACACACAACACCACAACATAAACACACAACAGCACAACATAAACACACAACAGCACAACACAAACACACAACAGCACAACAGAAACACACAACAGCACAACATAAACACACAACAGCACAACACAAACACACAACAGCACAACACAAACACACAATAGCACAACAAAACACACAACAGCACAACATAAACACACAACAGCACAACATAAACACACAACAGCACAACATAAACCTCTGCAATAAACAAAGTGACTCTGTACCGTTTTTGGGGAGTCTGGGGTCACCACTTAAATGAAATCAAAGTAAACCACACAACCCAATCAGGTACCTTCTGATGACAACACAACCCAATCAGGTACCTTCTGATGACAACACAACCCAATCAGGTACCTTCTGATGACAACACAACCCAATCAGGTACCTTCTGATGACAACACAACCCAATCAGGCACCTTCTGATGACAACACAACCCAATCAGGTACCTTCTGATGACAACACAACCCAATCAGGTACCTTCTGATGACAACACAACCCAATCAGGTACCTTCTGATGACAACACAACCCAATCAGGTACCTTCTGATGACAACACAACCCAATCAGGTACCTTCTGATGACAACACAACCCAATCAGGTACCTTCTGATGACAACACAACCCAATCAGGTACCTTCTGATGACAACACAACCCAATCAGGTACCTTCTGATGACAACACAACCCAATCAGGCACCTTCTGATGACAACACAACCCAATCAGGCACCTTCTGATGACAACACAACCCAATCAGGCACCTTCAGATTATAACAACAAAGGTCATCAGATTAAAATGAATAATCTTTCCCTTGTGTGTTGAATAAAGAGTTTGTTTCTGTTCTACTCACTCCAGACAAGGTTTGGGCCCAGGGCCTCAAGCAGCAGCTCCACCCTCTGCAGCATCGATTCCATTTCTCCATGGCTACACATCGCTGGGAATAGACATTTTTAAAAGTAAAACGTGAACTTAGCGTATTAATAGACTCTAATATAATGTTTGGTATGTTTTCAGCCAACAATGATTTCAGGCCCTTTTAAAGGTTTTGATAATACAGAGGTCATATCCGCACTCTCCTCAGAAGTCCAGACAACCCCGAGCAGGAATATTAACCAGAGTCCTGATGTCTTAGTTGGAATCAGGCAGGAATATTAACCAGGGTCCTGATGTCTTAGTTGGAATCAGGCAGGAATATTAACCAGAGTCCTGATGTCTTAGTTTGAATCAGGCAGGAATATTAACCAGGGTCCTGATGTCTTAGTTTGAATCAGGCAGGAATATTAACCAGGGTCCGGATGTCTTACAGTTTGAATCAGGCAGGAATATTAACCAGGGTCCTGATGTCTTAGTCTGAATCAGGCAAGAATATTAACCAGAGTCCTGATGTCTTAGTTTGAATCAGGCAGGAATATTAACCAGATTCCTGATGTCTTAGTTTGAATCAGGTAGGACTATTAACCAGAGTCCTGATGTCTTACAGTTTGAATCAGGCAGGAATATTAACCAGGGTCCTGATGTCTTAGTTTGAATCAGGCAGGAATATTAACCAGGGTCCGGATGTCTTACAGTTGGAATCAGGCAGGAATATTAACCAGGGTCCTGATGTCTTACAGTTTGAATCAGGCAGGAATATTAACCAGGGTCCTGATGTCTTACAGTTGGAATCAGGCAGGAATATTAACCAGGGTCCTGATGTCTTACAGTTGGAATCAGGCAGGAATATTAACCAGAGTCCTGATGTCTTAGTTTGAGTCAGACGGGAATATTAACCAGAGTCCTGATGTCTTAGTTTGAATCAGGCAGGAATATTAACCAGAGTCCTGATGTCTTAGTTTGAATCAGGCAGGAATATTAACCAGGGTCCGGATGTCTTACAGTTTGAATCAGGCAGAAATATTAACCAGAGTCCTGATGTCTTAGTTTGAATCAGACAGGAATATTAACCAGGGTCCTGATGTCTTAGTTTGAATCAGGCAGGAATATTAACCAGAGTCCTGATGTCTTAGTTTGAATCAGGCAGGAATATTAACCAGGGTCCTGATGTCTTAGTTTGAATCAGGCAGGAATATTAACCAGGGTCCGGATGTCTTACAGTTGGAATCAGGCAGGAATATTAACCAGGGTCCTGATGTCTTACAGTTTGAATCAGGCAGGAATATTAACCAGGGTCCTGATGTCTTACAGTTTGAATCAGGCAGGAATATTAACCAGGGTCCTGATGTCTTACAGTTTGAATCAGGCAGGAATATTAACCAGGGTCCTGATGTCTTAGTTTGAGTCAGACAGGAATATTAACCAGAGTCCTGATGTCTTAGTTTGAATCAGGCAGGAATATTAACCAGAGTCCTGACGTCTTAGTTTGAATCAGGCAGGAATATTAACCAGGGTCCGGATGTCTTACAGTTTGAATCAGGCAGAAATATTAACCAGAGTCCTGATGTCTTAGTTTGAATCAGACAGGAATATTAACCAGAGTCCTGATGTCTTAGTTTGAATCAGGCAGGAATATTAACCAGAGTCCTGACGTCTTAGTTTGAATCAGGCAGGAATATTAACCAGAGTCCTGATGTCTTAGTTTGAATCAGGCAGGAATATTAACCAGGGTCCTGATGTCTTAGTTTGAATCAGGCAGGAATATTAACCAGGGTCCGGATGTCTTACAGTTTGAATCAGGCAGGAATATTATCCAGGGTCCTGATGTCTTACAGTTTGAATCAGGCAGGAATGAGGACTCCACCACTCTCTCGTTAAGAGGTTGGACTAGGCGGTAGTTATCCGACAGCGTCACATGATCCAAGTCCATCAGAGTGTTTTGCAGCTTCCATATCTAGGACGAGACACAGAGTACAATTACATTCACAGCAATAACATACACAGGAACCATTACAAACAGTAGTGAGTTGAATGATGAACCTACAGTAGTTTATGGATCCGCCAAGTCTGTTATCGCCACCCTAATCCCCTAACCCTCTAACCTTAACCCTAACCCTAACCCTAACTCTGTTGGTTTTTAACAGTGAGGTGTACCTGGTTGTGTGAAAGGGTTAGGGTTAGAGGGTTAGGGTTAAGGGGTTAGGGTTAGATGGTTAGGGTTAGAGTAGAGGGTTAGGGTTAGGATTAGAGGGTTAGAGTTAGGATTAGAAGGCTAGGGTTAGGATTAGAGCGTTAGGGTTAGGGGGTTAGGGTTAGGATTAGAAGGTTAGGGTTAGGGGGTTAGGGTTAGGATTAGAGGGTTAGGGTTAGGGTTACCTGGTTGTGTGAAAGGGCGATGGGAGTTTCAAACAAGGTCCACAGAACGCTCTCATAGGGTTAGGGTTAGGTTAGGGTTAGGGTTAGGGTTTGAGGGTTAGGGTTAGGGTTACCTGGTTGTGTGAAAGGGCGATCGGGGTTTCAAACACGGTCCACAGAACGCTCTCATAAGGTTAGGATTAGAGGGTTAGGGTTAGGGTTAGGATTAGAGGGTTAGGGTTAGGGTTTGAGGGTTAGGGTTAGGGTTTGAGGGTTAGGGTTAGTGTTAGGGTTAGGGTTAGGGTTTGAGGGTTAGGGTTAGGGTTACCTGGTTGTGTGAAAGGATGATGGGGGTTTCAAACACGGTCCACAGAACGCTCTCATAGCAGGGGGGCACTGAGAAAGAACCCTCGTACCGGAAGAACCGATCCAGCTTCTCTGGGAACATGGAGCGCATGTCCAGGCTGGACAGATTATGGGACCTGCCTGTCATCCAACATTAGAATACAATTTAAAATAAGTAAATAGTATATTTTAAAACATTCATGATTAATTGAAGAATGAAGGTTACACACGATAAAAAAATGATTCAGCACTGACCTTCTTGCTTGATTTTCACCAAATTGGATATGAAATCCCTGTAGTATGTGTTCTCTAATTGGCCAGCCTGAAAAGAGTAGAAACTATCTTAGCAAAGTTTCTTGTCCAGACCATAACAGCATTATTATGAGAAGGCTGGAAGGGACTTTTATTGCAGTGAGACAAGCTAGAAGGGAGAAAAATGGAAATTAAATAAGAATTCAAAAAAATAACGGAAACACTTTTTTTTGTTGAAGCGCACCTCCAGGTAAACCTTACTTTGAAAAAAAAGGCCAGAACGGCGATGCCCTGTGGTTTGTCTTTGGCCTCTGTGAAGCTGCTATAGCAGTCAGAGTTGTAATGGACCACATGGAGCTGAAAAGCAAGACACGGTACAAATAAAATCAGTCGTTCTATCATCGCAAACTGTATGCTGACAAAGTATCTCAGGCTTTAGTCAACATGGTGAAACATACAACACCGATAACATACAGTAGATACATTCATAAGTAGCAGCACTTAATCGCTAAATGATAATGCTTTGCACTTATAAACAAATCCTGGTTTAATTGCTTGTAAACTCAGAGGGTGTAGTTCCGGCTCTTTAAAGTGAAGCCTATGCGGAAGTGCCTTAAACCTGCATTCTTTCTAATAACCTGCAGGGGGCGACTCCACTGGGTGCAGAAGCAACTACGATTGTATGGAAGTCTATGAGAAAATGACTTTACCTCTCACTTACTTCATTACATCAGTAAATATTTTCCTTACGAGTTTATGGTCTCAATCGGTAGTTTGAAGTCTTTCAATACAGCATAATGTTCAATTTGTAAATGATGGTCCCATTTAGAGTAAAATAAACGATAAAGCAGGGTACGCTTTAGGGCGTGGCTACCTTGTGATTGCCACTGTCAATCGGGATAGAGACGTAACAACGGGCTCTTACACAGATCCACCCCTCGCAACTCCCAGCTCATACCCAGCCCCACCCTCTCGTCCAAGTATGGTCAATGTCGTCACTTCAGGTTTAAAAAAAAAGATGGCGATGGCAAATGCCAAACTTGAGGCTTCAAAACAGTGGTACACAAACCAATGGGTGACGTCACGATCACTTTGTCCACTTATAATATACTGTCAATGGTAAACTCCAACCTCTGCCAAGTAGCGGACGCCATCTAGTGTGTGCTCTGATCCACTGGCCTCCTCGTGCCAGTTACCCCAGTGCATATGCAATTGGAACGCGGAGTAGCATGCGGGCAATCCCCGCGTAATCATCATGCTAGCCGGTAGCTCAATCTTCACTGCGAGAGGGAAAGTCAAATATTTCAAGTAGGCCTACTCCATTAAAATATAACAAAAAGGGACCTATTGAACAAATTAGCCTAATGTAAGAGTTTCAAGACGTAGGCCATAATTCAAAGATAGTGTTACAAAGAACTGTCTTTACATAGTCAACTCTTATTTCCCCCTTACTCCACATTTTCCCGATGCATTATTCCTTTAGCTTACCTGAGTAACCGTTGTTAGACATAAGAAAGTCTCCTCTCTGGTTGTCATAACCACTTAGTTCCACAGGAGACAAACTGGGGTTATGCCGCACTCTCCGGCGCTGTATATCAATAGGGGACTGCATTCGTCCACTGCACGCTGGATACTCCTTTGGCCATTGCCCCTGTGCTTTTGTCCCATTTTTGAAGAATTAGAATACATTTACTAATGTTTGATTTTGAGCCTCCTTTGATGGTTCCACTGACACCCATTCATTTAGAAAACCCCTTAATATCTGCAACGCATTTTTATCTTAGCCACTCTATTTTTTGCTTTCAAAAAAGATTTTTTTCCAATAAGACAGCAATTCTCAATGCTATATGTGAAGCTGTTTTACCTGAGGTGCTATTTGTTTACCGAGAACGTTTGTTGAAATGATTGTTTGTCATTCCATCCCGAGTGGTTTTAGCTTTTGATTTAAACTGGTGTTGTCCTCTTGACCAGGGTTCCCTTGTAAAAGAGAAGTACGTCTCTATGGGACTCACCATGTTAATAAAGTATAAAAAAATTAAAATAAAAATCATAACAATAGTGTGATGGGGAAAAAAAGTATCCTTTGTGTGGTGTAACTTCTTGTGATTGAGAAGTTAGAATGACCTTCTGCTCCTAGCACTGAGACGGGAGTAGTCTGCAGGTGCCTTGTCTAAGTTTCCTCCTTTTACTCTTGGAGAAGCCAATTATCCACGGACAGAGTTGTTTTTCTATTCATCCAGATCTTCTAAATAATAAGACTCAATGATTGTAACAGCTCTTGGTTAAACTCATTTCTAATAATTTGTCTGTGCATTAGCTTCATTTCTCTATAATAAAATAATACACAGACAAATCATTAGAAATCATTATTTATCACAAGGAATTAAGTACAAAAATCCATAACAAATAATATCAGACCAAATGTTCTATTTAATAGGCAAAGTGTTCGATGAGAGAGAGACAAAAGTAAACTTTAAAAGCTAGAAAGACCCTCAGTCTTCCTGTCTATGCAGTCTGCTAAATCGCTTGGCATTTTCAGTCTGAGGGTGTGACAGTCGTTCCAAACAGTGCATGCCTACTATCACTGAATCGCTACCTGTATGGGTCCAACGGGCTCCATCAACAGCATAGACAATACTGATCACACAGAGGAATAAGCCACACCGATACTCCATGGCAACGCTTGATGGAATTGAGTTAATGTTCAAGGCTCCAGCCTACTGTTTCAAAGGGCATTGTTAATATAGGGCTCCACCCTCCAGCGCTGATTGGTTCATCATTAAGCTTCATTCACGACACTACACACAGGGGAGAACAGATTATTCTTACTGTGTAGATATTACAAGGAAACATAAAGTTTAGTCTGAAAGGTAATCAGTTCAACGGCACGCGATAATAACACTGTAGATGTCTTAGCAGGAACTGTAGCCCACTAGCCAGGGCCCTTAGATATCAGCTCTGCCTTCATGTGGAACTGGTAGGCCTATATAACGTTTAGTTTGCTGCCAGAGCTGCACAAGGACTCTGTAATATTCTATTGATTAACTTTTAGCAATATTGTAAACAGCAAGCAAAAGTAGTCCTTGATATGTCTTAGTGCCGAGGGACATATAGGAAAATGAAGGACACTCTCATTTACACTGCTCTGTACCTTTTGACATTTGAAAGGTTATCTCAGTGTATTAAATACAAATATTGATTACTATTAACTACTAATAATAGTTATAATAAATAATGAATAAAGATTTTCCTCGTGTATCCCTAATAAACCAGTTTTAATTTGAAAAAGTTGTCAGACTAATGGAGATGTTCTGTCTCTGTGGCCTCGCTCATATTGGGACTCGTCTCAGAGTCGTGCCACTCTGTACTTTACCCCAGTGATGAGTGTATTAGCTGGGGCTACGCAGGCCAACCTGCAGCTCTTCAACACGTAGTCACAGACGATCCGATGTTGGTTTACACATTATGAAATGCATAAAGGGATAATTTTTACAATTTACATTTTACAGTGTGCAATATTGTTTGGCAATTTTTTTTCTGAACCCAACGGAAACAAATTTCCGTGCCAAACCAGACTAAAATGGAATGTTCTGTAGTGGTATTTTACACAAACCGGGTCAATGTGAGGTTTCTTTAGAATCCAAACACTAAAGAATACTCAACAAGACCAATTGAATGTATTATCAACCCTGACTAAGAGATCAAATAACTCAACAGTAACTCCAACTACTGACACAAAATACAACATTTTATTTCATAATAAATTGTCAATGGCACATTACATAACCAAATATACATATACATTTATGAAGTAATATTCTCTTAAATTAACATTTGTACTTTTTAAATGTTTACCTCTGTGATTAGTTAAACTCTGCAGTTACATTTTTACAAGACATCAATGCAAAACAGGAGGAAATTAATACATTATTTAACCAGAACGAAGGCTGCTGTGGAGTTAAGCTAGGCCCGCTACAAACAGAAACACATCTCACTTCCTGTCAAATTCCTGTTTTCCGTGAATCACATGACACTAAGAAGCCTATCATCTCCCAGCAATAGGAATGGTTTTCTATACATCTACTGTACATTGACATTCTCCCAAAGCGCTACAAATATAGTTTACTTATTTTGGTCTTGGAAATAAAAAGAGTTTTCTCTGTGATTTAGCGGGCATGGTTTAAATGCTGAGGGCACACCAACACGGGCAGAATATCACTAGAGACTGTAAAGAGTACCTGGATTTACTATTGACATAGAGCACTGACTTTGTACAGTGTTTGAAAAGAGCTATCAACATCACTAGCAAGAGGACTGGCTATGTACAGTCTTTTAAAAGAGCTTTCTTTAGAAGCGTACCCGACTTTATCACAGTAAGTGATGAATCTGTCTCTCGCCTTTTAATTAGAATCCATGCGACTCAGGTGGTCACTCCCTGTTGCCATGACAGCAGGGGTTTGCTTTCTGTTCGCTCATTCTGAGGCTTTGCTACATTGTAGCCCATGGGACAGACATACCTCAGTCATCCAGCATTAATCCATTCATAATGTTAAGATAATTAAACGTTTTTATGTTTTCTTTGCAAAATAAAATGTAATAACAAACCCTTGGCTGTTTTCTCATATAAATAACTGGCCTATCAACTGAATACGCAGTGTAAGACTATCGACCAATCACAGAACTGGATACATCTTAGCTAGCATTGATTGGAGGAGGACATCATGCCTTGAAAATGTTTTAGGAAGTGCAAAACTCATTTTTTTTTTTTCTTTTTTTGCAAATGGATGGTTGAACAGACAGCAGCTGAATGAAAACCAGACCCTGAAATATGTCCACCTCACAAGAGGCCTTCAGATGGATGTAAAGGCTTTGTTGATAGATTGTAAGGCGCAACTTTGGCTGAATGAAGACCCCGACAGCGGCATTATGGGTAGACAAGCTTACCCCTCTAAAGAAAGAAGCACATTGGATTCCCCCGTCTCAGAGCAAAAGACAAACCTAACACACTGGAAACTGAACTCAAGACAGAAATACTGTTCAGGGAGGGAGGGAGCACTGACAGTGTTAGCCGGCCTGGTACCTCTGCCGGCCTGGTTCCACTTCAGTGGCCCCTCAGGAGAGAGTTGATGAAGGTCAAATAAACAGGTTACAGGTCAAAGGGCAGAGCTACTATCAAAACAAGGAAATTAGAGGAATCAATGTGTAACTCTGGTAGGCTGACTAACACAGTCAAATCAATGTGTGACTGTGTGGTAGACTAACACAGTCAAATCAATGTGTGACTGTGGTAGGCTGACTAACACAGTCAAATCAATGTGTGACTGTGTGGTAGGTAAACTAACACAGTTAAAGACAGGAGAAACATGAATCTCCCATTTCCTCAGAGGTAGTGAGGGTACCGCTAACACTATGGCAGCCATCTTGGAAGGTGCAGCTACAGTTACATTACAACCAGAACTAGCTACTCTGTGTGTGTTTGTGTATATGTGTGTGTGTGTGTGTGTGTGTGTGTGTGTGTGTGTCTGTGTGGCAATAGAAGGTTCCGGGGGTCAGGAGACGCAGCAGTATAAAGGGACAGTAGTAATGTGAATTCCTGTGTTCCTGTGACTAACTAACTAACCCGACTCACTACACCCGGTGCAAAGCTTAGCCGTACACCGGTGTTGCCATAGAAACGACCCAGTAAGCTGACTTTCGATAGCTATATGAGTCCGTATGAATGAGACCTGGTATATTATAGGATGCAGCCTACGGTGATGTGAATGAGATCAGGTCAGCAGATCTGTAGCATGCAAGTGGGTATGCTGGGAACTGTAGTTGTGACTGTGACTTCTGGGAGGTTCGGCCTCAGCTGTGATGGTAATGGTGGTAGTTGTAGTTGTTGTTGTAGTTGTAGTTGTTGTTGTTGTTGTTGTTGTAGTTGTTTGAAGCTCTGTTTGGTTGGTGTCCCCATGGTTACGTGGTTCTATTTCAGCGCCTTTCGTCTAGTTCAGCTATTCAGACTAAAACAGGAAACACACAGTGAGAGGGTGAAAGAGAGAGGACAGACCTCAGAGTAAGATAATGAGAGAGTGAGAGAGTGAGAGAGCAGAGTAAGACACACATAGTAGACCTCAGAGTAATATAATGAGAGAATGAGAGAGTGAAAGACCATCCCTATTAAACTCCCTGTAAACTACTGTAACACAACACACTCTCAAAAAAGACCTGCTATTCCCTGCTAATTCAAATTTAAAATCCCTTGTGACTATGTATTCCAATCACATTTACCACCTATACCTGTGTACTGTGAATGGAGCCGTGAACTCAAAGGGTTTGCTTTGTGCCTTACATTGGTGGAGGAATGGTTCAGCTTGTCAAAGCGGAACTTCAAGTTGGACCTTGGAGATGTTTTAGCTTTCACATCTAAAGAATCAAATCATATCAAATCAGTCATTATCAAGGCATGCCCTTTGTTAATAATAACTATCAATACATTAACATAATAAACAGACAGTATCAATACATGTTCGTAAGTAAATATTTCATCAGGGTTGACAGCTTTCCGCTTTAGAGGAAGAGGTCTCAAACTCAACAGCACTTACACTAAAGTTCCTATTATTATTATGATTTGAGGTCATTTTGACATGATACGTTCCATTGTTGTCTTCTTATCATCGGTCAGACACTGAGGATAGAATAAACAATAACTCTTATCGTGTGATTTCCTGCGTTCTGAGTGGACCTTCAGAGAACAACCTCCTCCAAGGCCTCAAGACGGCTCTGCAGCCTAACAACCATAACAAGCCTTAACAACGCCACACATCCCCCCAGGAAAACTACAACACGCACTTCTAACACTTCTAACTGCATTTTAATGTCAAGAATGAAGGAATCATAAGCATAATAGACTTCATTTGAGTGTACAGTGTGTGCAGATATCAAAGATATCAATGTGTGTCTAGATATCAAAGTGTGTGTGTTTGTCATAGGAGTGTGTGTTGACAGGGTGTTTGGAGTAATGTTAATCTGTGTGTGTGTGTGTGTGTGTATGTGTGTTGGAGGAGTGTGTGTTTCCATACTGTATCAGTGTGTGTGTGTGTGTGTGTTGGAGGAGTGTGTTTCCATACAGTATCAGTGTGTGTGTGTGTGTGTGTGTGTGTGTGTGTGTGTGCGTGTGCGTGCGTGCGTGCGTGCGTGTTTTCATACTGTGTCAGTGTGTGTGTGTGTGTGTGTGTGTGTGTGTGTGTGAGTGTGTGTGTGTGTGTGTCACCTGTTGGGCTGCGACACATGATGACGGGGGTGCCTTGGCTCTCCACGCTGAGGGAGGGGGCATAGACTGAACAGGAGGCACTGGAGGGGTGGCTGGTCTGGAGGAGGAGGAGGAGGAGGAGGAAGAGGAGGAGGAGGAGGAGGTGGCGAAAAGAGAGAAGAAGAGAGGGGGTCAGTAAGATGAAGAGGAGAGGGAGATAGATAAGGATGAGGAGGAAGAGGGGACAGAGAGGAACAAGAGGTTGTTAAGTCAATCTATGTCCTGCTGGGTCGCCTGGTGACCTCTAACCTCTGGGTCCCCTGGTGACCTCCAATCTCTGGGGCCCTGGTGACCTCTAACCTCTGGGTCCCCTGGTGACTTCTAACCTCTGGGTCCCCTGGTGACCTCCAATCTCTGTGGCTCTGGTGACCTCTAACCTCTGGGTCCCCTGGTGACCTCAAATCTCTGGGGCTCTGGTGACCTTTAACTTCTGGGTTCCCTGGTGACCTTTAACCTCTGGGTCCCCTGGTGACCTCTAACCTCTGGGTCCCCTGGTGACCTCTAACCTCTGGGTCCCTTGGTGACCTGTGACCTCTAACCGCTGGGTCTCCTGGTGACCTCTAACCTCTGGGTCTCCTGTTGACCACTAACCTCTGGGCCTCCTGGAAACCTTTAACCTCTGGGTCACCTGGTGACCTCATCCCCACCTCACTACTTTGGCCCTCTCAGCGTCCCCTAGTGGACCAGCGTCTGTGTTCTATTCAACAAGACATCGCCATGTCAACCAGCCATGTTCCTACAGCAGGATATGATTGGCTGTTGCTCAGCAGCATTGGGTGTTGAATGGAATGGCAGGCGCTGATTAAACAGATTACACTGCCTGTCACTCTGCTGCTGCCAGCATAGAAATATGAGCACATCATATCGTTAGCACTGCCAGCTCTGTCTGTGTGGGGAAATATGAGCACATCATATCGTTAGCAGACATGATGTTTAGCTGGTCATCATTGGCTGTTCCTACGGTTTGTTCTCTTCTCCAAGTAGTTCACACAGATTCACGGTGGAAGGACCAGGTAACTTTGTTAAAGGTTAAGTCATGCTGGTAGATGTTAAGTAGTGAGGGGACCATGGTGTCCTAATTGAGGACAGCAGGTTAAGTCATACTTCAAGGTGCAGTGAGGAGTGAGGACCAGTTCACTATGTTAACTCTGTTAAAGCTTAGGTCACACTGGAAGACATGTAGTAGTGAGGAGTTAATGGTGTCCTGACTGAGGACAGACCTCCATTACATCAACTGCTCCCTGAATGTCAACTCTAATGTGACCTGTGCAGTTAGTTGATAATAACAAGCTAACTGTCTACTATATTCTACTGAGTTTACAGCCATAATCTCCCTAGTTCAACCAAAGCCTCAGTACAGTAGAGGAGATGGACTCTATTCTACTGTGGTTCTACTGTACTTCTACTGTGG
>CM030182.1:18772394-18777394 GCA_017639675.1 Aplochiton taeniatus
GAAACCAGACCGTACACAGACAGAAATACTTTCAAACACAAACAAACACAGGCCTGGGATATGAATTACATAAACACAGAATAATACATGAATACATTTAAAAAACAGCCAAGGACTGAAAACAGTGATGAAACAGAAGCGGAAACAGCGAGTCAGCCATAGACCTGTCTCACCTCGTCACCCTTTGATGACGTCACAGGTTCTATGGGACAGCTGTTGTGGCTTGCCAGCTGTTTAGCATTCAGCTAGCGTAGCATTGCTTCTAAAGTCTGCCCTTGTCCCCTTTTGATGATGTCAAAGGATAGTGTGGTCTGCCAGCTGTTTAGCATTCAGCTAGCGTAGCTTTATTCCTGCAATGTGACCTTTACTGGAATCAAAATCCGCTGGCTCTAGGAATTCCAAATTGAGGATGGGGAGGGGGGGGGGGGGGGCTGGGCTTTGATTTGTTATCTAATCCATCATGAGTGAGTCCTTCAGAGCTTCTTATAACGTAAACACTTTAGCCTATTGACAGCTGCGGATATAACAAACTCCATCACAGCAGAGGTCAGAGGTTAAGGATGATGGGAAATATGTGTTCCTGTCTTCATCATAGAGACCAGTGTTTCTAGATGGTATACTATAGAGACCAGTGTTTCTAGATGGTATACTATAGAGACCAGTGTTTCTAGATGGTATACTATAGAGACCAATGTTTCTAGATGGTATACTATAGAGACCAATGTTTCTAGATGGTATACTATAGAGACCAGTGTTTCTAGATGGTATACTATAGAGACCAATGTTTCTAGATGGTATACTATAGAGACCAGTGTTTCTAGATGGTATACTATAGAGACCAATGTTTCTAGATGGTATACTATAGAGACCAGTGTTTCTAGATGGTATACTATAGAGACCAATGTTTCTAGATGGTATACTATAGAGACCAATGTTTCTAGATGGTATACTATAGAGACCAATGTTTCTAGATGGTATACTATAGAGACCAATGTTTCTAGATGGTATACTATAGAGACCAATGTTTCTAGATGGTATACTATAGAGACCAATGTTTCTAGATGGTATACTATAGAGACCAATGTTTCTAGATGGTATACTATTGAGACCAACGTTTTGGCCTGAACACTTTGACCAGGGTTGACTGACTGTACAAGTGACTGACAGTAATACAATATCCAACTTCCTCTTCAAACACAAGCTGAATATGAAACAAAACAGCGCAGAGAATATCAACAGAACAGATCGACACGTCACTGGATATCATGCAACATCTAGACAGGAAGGAGAATCACCAGGCAGGACAAATGAACACTTGAAAATAAAAGACAGGTGCAACAACAAGATGGCAGCCATGATGGATGTTTGAAGAGGAACACTCACAAGATAACACAACATTGACCACATCAGCCGCATAACGTCTACTACTGAAACAGGAAATGTGTGAGTGTGTGTGTGTGTGTCTGTGTGTATTAGACCTTGTTTTTTTGCCAGCTGCACTTGGTTTCCTCGGCTTTAGGAACCTGGTTTAGAATCCGAATGCAGCGTGATAACGGAAAGGCACAAGGGTCAAAAAGCACAAAATCATCTAAGAAGCACATTGCCTATGTATAATTACTCAAAATGATAAGAATAATCATTGCCCTCCAAAGTCTGTCAGTCACTCTCCTAGAGGCAGGAGTCCCGCCCTCCGACCAATCACATTGAGCTTCCTGTCCCCCAGAAGCCTGATTGGTCATCAGAGTGTGACTATGAATCAAAGTGAGACTGACTAGACTGTGAGGTAACAGAGAGAGACACCTGTCACATACACACAGAAACCATGGTATAAAACACTGACAAAGGAAATGTGTGTGTGTGTGTGTGTGTGTGTGTGTGTGTGTGTGTGTGCGTGCGTGTGTGTGTGTGTGTGTGTGTATGTGTGTGTGTGTGTGTGTGTGTGTGTGAAGGTCTACAGTGTGAACACATTTACAAAATCAGATCAGGATTGATGATTCACTCATCAATGTAGTTGATGTAAAATACCTTTAGTTATAAACAAAGTAGCACCAAAGGATTTTGCAATATGAACAAATCTCACTATCATAACCAAATCTCACTCCTTCCAAAGAAAACTTCCAAAAGTGGTCAGGACCAAATCCTGAATTTTGAATTGACACAAACGTAGTGCTAGACAAAGTTAATTTGAATTAGCTTAATTTTATTTGAACCTATATGGACTGTCTGACTACGGAAGAATCGTTGCATTCATCTTTTTTATTAAATAAGGTAATATAATATAATATAATGAGCTGAAACTTCGCTCACTACAACACCCAAACCGAGAGAATGCAACATGAATATCTTATTAGGTATTAGGTTTGATCTTTTATCAGTGTGCTTGGTCTTGGTGTTCTGTTGACGGAGAGAGAGGGAGAGAGAGAGAGAGAAAGGTAAAAAGAGACAAAGAGAGAGGGAGAGAGAGAGAGGGAGAAAGGTAGAAAGAGACAAAGAGAGAGGGAGACACAGATGAGAGGAGGAGGAGAAATAGGAGACACAGTGAAAAAACAAAGTGCGTGACCTCATAGAACTCCAGTCAATTTGAAATCAATTGGATTTAACTGGAAAAAGATAGAGAGAGAGAGAGAAAGAGAGAGAGGGGGGGGAGAGAGAGAGAGAGAGAGAGAGAGAGAGAGAGAGAGAGAGAGAGACAGACAGAGAGAGAGAGACAGCGAGAGAGAGAGAGAGAGAAAGAGAGAGATGGAGGGAGTCCTGCTGAGTTCTGTCAGGAAAACCGCTCAATAGGTGTTTTGTTCTGCATGGAATAGACAGGAGGCAGGAGTGTGTTTGTGTTTGTGTGTGTGTGTGTGTGTGTGTGTGTGTGTGTGTGTGTGTGTGTGTGTGTGTGTGTGTATTTGTGTGTGTGTGTGTGTGTGTGTGTGTGTGTGTGTGTGTGTGTGTGTGTGTCTTTAGGGGGTATTGATTCATTTTAAAAGCTCCACTCCTGTCCTCAAATCTCCCTGTTAACTAACCTGCCCTCCCATCAGTCTCCCCCCCTGCCTCCCCCCTGCCTCCCCCTGCCTCCCCCCTTCTCTCCCATCAGTCTCCCTCTGTTCTCTCTGCCATCAGAGACACACCACACACCAACCAGACCAAGAGTTTTTCTAAGAAAATCAATGACTCTCCACCAGAGAGAGATAAAGCCAGTGTTAATTAAGGTCATGTCATGTTCACTCTCTGCCTGCTCCCTCTCTCCTACCAACCCGGATTATTATCCAATCAGTGCTCAGCAGGGTCATCTCGACCAATCAGAGGGATCATGTGTTTTCTTCCAAAAGTTTTAGCCTGTAGAGAAATATAAAGTAACTAGATTGTTTGAGAGAGAGAGAGAAAGAAAGAAAGAAAGAAAGAAAGAAAGAAAGAAAGAAAGAAAGAAAGAAAGAAAGAAAGAAAGAAAGAAAGAAAGAAAGAAAGAACAAAAGTAAGACAGAAAGAAAGAATAAAGATGGATAGAAAAAGAGAGAGAGAGGTGGTGAGGGAGACAGAGCTATTGATATGGAGGAGGAGAGGAGAGGAGAAGAGAGGAGAGGAGAGGAGGGGAGGGGAGCGGAGGGGAGAGGAGAGGAGAGGAGAGGAGAGGAGAGGAGAGGAGAGGAGAGGAGAGGAGAGGAGAGGAGAGGAGAGGAGAGGAGAGGAGAGGAGAGGAGAGGGTCTAGGTGTGAGTCTAGGTATCAGTTGGTCTTACCTGCATCCTCTCCAACATGTCAAAGAACTCTGCCGACTGAAACAGAAGAAGACAAGGCCATGTTAATGAACGCTGACATCCTGATCTGACCTGTACACGGTATAGATATAGATCCTATAGAACACTAACACAGCATCAGATCTGACCTGTACACGGTATAGATATAGATCCTATACAACACTAACACAGCATCAGATCTGACCTGTACACAGTATAGATATAGATCCTATAGAACACTAACACAGCATCAGATCTGACCTGTACACGGTATAGATATAGATCCTATAGAACACTAACACAGCATCAGATCGGTCCTGTACACGGTATAGATATAGATCCTATAGAACACTAACACAGCATCAGATCTGACCTGTACACGGTATTGATATAGATCCTAAAGAACACTAACACAGCATCAGATCTGACCTGTACACGGTATTGATATAGATCCTATAGAACACTAACACAGCATCAGATCTGTCCAGTTCACGGTATAGATATAGATCCTATAGAACACTAACACAGCACCAGATCTGTCCTGTACACTATAGATATAGATTCTATAGAACACTAACACAGTGTCCTTACCAATTATTTATTTCCCCAAACTCAAGTGTAAAACTTGGAAAATACTGTAAACAGTATTTTAGAATTGAGACCTGTTGTTGCCACATTAGATGGTATATCTTCCTTTGCCAGCAGCAATGACACACACACAAACACACACACACACACACACAGTCTCACACTCGATAAACCTACACACAGCCACACACTCATACCCACAAACACACACACACACGAACACACACACACACACACACCCACACAGATAACCACGCCTAATCCACTTCCTTGGTCACACAAGCCTTCTGTAAATATGTGACACACAGATCCCAAGTTCCTGGTTGTAACCGCATGTGCTGAGAGAATACAAGTTGAAACAGAATAGTGATCATTTATGGAAAAATAATCAATAAAACTACATTATAAGGAATTGTTTTACATGCTTCTATTAAAAGGCAAGTAAGGCACACGGTTCAAATGAAGCCAAATTGTGTGGATAACAAGGGATAACACAACATTTTACAGTTTTTAAATGTCTGGCACCAACCTAGGTACAATACAAGACTTCCAAAAGAATAAAGCCAGACACCTCTAGATAATGGTGGTGAATGATATGATCTGTAGAAATGGAGTCAGCTGATTTAGCTGAATGATTTCGTTTAGAGTTAACAAAACTCTAAAGCATTAGAGTCAGCCCCTAAGACCTTAT
>CM030182.1:18794894-18797394 GCA_017639675.1 Aplochiton taeniatus
GTGACACAGTAGGACCAAACTCAGGAGCCAGCCAGCAGAGAGTCACCCACCGTTTGGATTCCTCCTCCTCCCTCTCCCTCTCCCTCTCCCTCTCCTTGGCCCGTCTGGACTTGTGGAGCAGTCCGATGAGGATCACCACGGCGCGGAGCCCTGCCTTCTTAGAGTGGAGCCTCTCTCCTGGGTCAGCCATGGTTCTGTAGGCTGGTTCTGTTCTAAGGACGTTGTGGATGGTTCTGAACTGTGGTTCTGTTCCCAGAGGGTTCCATCTAAAGAACAGGCTTCTGTTGTCACTATGGTTCCAGCTATCAGTCCACGATGGGTTCTGAAAGAAAAACCCGCTCAGGGTTCTGTAGTCCCTCTGTGTGTGCCCGGTATCGGTCCTACGATCAGTGGTCCAAAAGCAGGGTTCTGTTAGGATCCGGTTCTGCGAGGTTACGGTTCTGTGAGGTTACGGTTCTGTTTGGATCCAGTTCTGTAAGGTTACGGTTCTGTAAAGTTACGGTTCTGTTAGGATCCAGTTCTGTGAGGTTACGGTTCTGTTAGGATCCGGTTCTGTTAGGATCCGGTTCTGTAAGGTTACGGTTCTGTAAGGTTACGGTTCTGTAAAGTTACGGTTCTGTTAGGATCCGGTTCTGTAAGATTACGGTTCTGTTAGGATCCGGTTCTGTAAGGTTACGGTTCTGTAAGGTTACGGTTCTGTTAGGATCCAGTTCTGTGGTCCTGTAGTAGAGCTGAGTTCCTGTTCTCCAGGAACACACCGATCATCTACTGTTGCTGTTTCATCCCTCTCTCTCTCTCCCTCTTTCTCTGTGTGTTTGAGTTTGTCTCTCTCCTCCCTCGCTCCCTCTTTCCTTCTGCCGGCCCCCTCATGCTCACAGTCCTCCACTGCTCCATAGCCTCGCCCACAGACACCTGATAGGCCAGGCATTTCCACAAGGACACTCCCCCTTTCCCCTCCTCTCTCTCTCTCCCTACCTCACACTCTCTCTTTCCACCTCTCTCTCTTTCTACCTTTCTCAATTTCTCTCTCTCTCTCCACCTCCCTCTCTCCCTCTCCCTCTCTCTCTCTCTCTCTCTCTCCTCTGTCTCTCTCTCTCTCTCTCTCTCTCTCTCTCTCTCTCTCTCTCTCTCTCTACCTCTCCATTTCTATCTCTTTCTTTCCTCTTCTCTCTGTGTTATCTCCAGTATTCTTGACACCTTTTCCTCTCTGCATCTGATACACAGCTCTTACTCTGTGTGTCTCTCTTTAGGTGTGTGTGTGTGTGTGTGTGTGTGTGTCTCTCTCTGTTTTGGTTAGTGTGTGTGTTTGTGTGATTGTCTTTCACACAGGCTGCGCTCTCTGTATATTTAATTTCAATTTAAATGCTGCATTGGCATGATTCCAGGACACTGGAACCAAAAGAACCATATTGCAAAAGCAATTTACCAAAGATACAAATCTCACCCTTTCCACTTCTCCCTCCCTCTTTACCAGTCTCCCTCCCTCCCTCCCTCTTTACCAGTCTCCCTCCCTCTCTCCCTCTCTACCAGTCCCCCCCCCCCTCCCTCTCTCCCTCTCTTCATGTCTTTATCTTAGTGCTGGTTGCAGGTTATGTGTGTTCTGTAGCTGCTGATGTTTGCCTGGCAAATATTATTTCATACTAATCTGTCCCTGACCTTCCCACATCTCTCTCTCACACACACACACAGACACACACACACACACACACACACACACACACACACACACACACACACACACACACACACACACAAACACACAACCACACATCTACAGAGACAAACCGGTTGGAGGTGAAATCTTGAATCTACCAGGCTTATCAGCCTACTGCCTCCAAAGCCAAGGACATTGGAGCTCAACTTTCAGAACTACCAAGGTGTTAATGCTCTCTCCTCTGTAGCTCACACCCACACACACACACACACACACACACACACACACACACACACACACACACACACACACACACACACACACACACACACAGGTTGCACATACACACACAGCATGCACATACAGTCTGTATGTAACAGAACAGGCACACACACACACACACACACACGCACACACACACATACATACACACACACACACACACACACACACATAAACCTATGTACTGCACTTTTAAACAATATCTTTTAAGTGATATTTCAACATTTTGGGAAATAAGATATGCCCCAACTTACCCCTAGTCACACCAGATGATTGATATCAACGTTATGTCCGTACGGACAGTATTGAGTTAGTTATGTGGTCATAGTAAAAGTAGCCTAGCGAAAGACTCAGCTTCAGGTAACCATTAGCATGCCTCCCAAAAGTTACCAAATACTACCTTACTTCCCCCAAAAGTGACCAAATACTACCTTACTTCCCCCAAAAGTGACCAAATACTACCTTACTTCTCCCAAAAGTGACCAAATACTACCTTACTTCCCCCAAAAGTGACCAAATACTACCTTACTTCTCCCAAAAGTGACCAAATACTACCTTACTTCT
>CM030182.1:18804894-18809894 GCA_017639675.1 Aplochiton taeniatus
TTACACACCCTGACACAATCATAGATAATAATATAATATAAGATAACTATTTACACACCTTGACACACACATCTAACAAAGATAAGAAAGATATCATTGTCTTCCTCCATTCAAATATTAATACATTACATATTTTTCCTGTCTGTTTAAATAATGACCAAGTGCTTTGTAAATCAATGCACATAAATGATATTTAATACATACAATTTCATATCCTTCAGTGACTATGTCTACCCTAATATTCCACTATTAGTCCGAATAAGACAATATTCAGAATTTGAGCATATATTGGGATATTCAGAGTTATTTTGAATATAGCCTTTTCTGATGAAGATGTGGGATATGCCAGTATTATTCAGGTTTTCGGAGCGATAGGGTTAGGGTTAATAAAGGCAAAAACAGTCATCTTCTGAGCATGTAATAAGATAACACACCATTCTATGAAAGAACAGATATATTTATCCAAGAACAGATATATTTATTTAAAAGAACAGATGTATTTATCTAAAAAAATGTGTCTTTCTCTGGTGTGAATGTGTGTTTGCATGCTTTCTGTGTATGTGTGTGTATGTGTGTGTGTGCGTGTGTGTGTCTGTGTGTGTGTGTGTGTGTGTGTGTGTGTGTATGTGTTTGTGTGTGTGTGTGTGTGTGTGTGTGTGTGTGTGTGTGTGTGTGTGTGTGTGTGTGTGTGTGTGTGTGTCTATAATGGGGAGCCAGTGTCTAGTGTCCTGCCCTGTAATAGATTTTTCTCAAGTCATTTATGATAACAGATTAAAAGCCTGCTGCTCCACCAGCTTTCTTTTCAGGCACCCGTGTGTGTGTGTGTGTGTGTGTGTGTGTGTGTGTGTGTGTGTACTACAATGAAAGAGGGAGAGGGGGGGGTGACAAATGTTCAGAATGTTTTCTAATGACTTTCTATCCTAAGGGAGGATTCAGTGAGTCTGTGTTAGGAAGACCAGGAGATACAGCATGTCTGATGGTCGCACACGCACACACAGAGACACACACACACACACACACACACACACACACACACACACACCCACTGTGCTGGTTGCAATTATGGTCACCTCTATCACATGAATATGAAATAAATCATTTCCACACGTCCACATTTCCCCTCTGTCAGCCAGAGCCCAGCTTGTGCTGTTGCTTAGGTAGCAGTGTGTTTGGGTTTGGGCACTATAGACATAAAATGTATTATTATTACAGATCAGAGGGTTCCTCTCAGAAGGCGGGCTCTGCCTAGAAACCCTAACCCTAACCCTAGAAACCCTAACCCTAGAAACCCTAACCCTAACCCTAGAAACCCCATTAAATCCAACGGCCCAGATGGCTCTGTTTTCAAACAGGGTTGTGTATCTGGCTTGTGAACGTGTGTGTGTGTGTGTCTGTTTGTGTATCTGGCTTTTGAGCCTGTGTGTGTGTGTGTGTGTGTGTGTGTGTGTGTGTGTGTCTGTGAGACTGTGTAACAGTGTGTATTTGTGAGAGTGTGTATCAGAGTTTGTGTGTGTGGGTGTGTGTGTGTGTCTGAGGCAGAGAGACAAGAGGTAAATATTTGTCAAATGAGGCATCTGGCTCCCTTAGGGATTCCAGGATAAGGAGCCCCCCCACCCCCCCACCACCACACATCACACACACACACACACACACACACACACACACACACACACACACACACGCTGGCTGAGGGCAGGGGCTGTTTGGCCTTGTAACACCATGTGGGTACCTGTCTGTTCTCTTCTTCTCACCATGACACTGACAATATAATATGTTATATTATTATATATATATATAACTGGATATATATGTTATATTATTATATATTTATATAACTGGATATATATGTTATATTATTATATATTTATATAACTGGATATATATGTTATATTATTATATATTTATATAACTGGATATATATGTTATATTATTATATATATATAACTGGATATATATATGATATTATATATATATAACTGGATATATATTATATTATTACATATATATATAACTGGATATATATGTTATATTATTATATATTAATATAACTGGATATATATATGATATTATATATATATAACTGGATATATATTATATTATTATATATTTATATAACTGGATATATATGTTATATTATTATATATTTATATAACTGGATATATATGTTATATTATTATATATTTATATAACTGGATATATATATGATATTATTATACATATATATAACTATATATATATATATATATATATATATTATATTATTATATATATATAACTGGATATATATGTTATATTATTATATATATATAACTGGATATATATTATATTATTATATATATATATAACTGGAATACCAACGCTGCACTGTAATATTAACACATCATTTAATAGGAAGACCTGACTGAAGTACACTGCACACCCAGCCCTCACTAATAGATACAGATAACTACATCCCAGCCCTCACTAATAGATAAAGATAACTACATCCTAGCCCTCACTAATAGATACAGATAACTACATCCCAGCCCTCACTAATAGATACAGATAACTACATCCCAGTCCTCGCTAATAGATCAAGATAACTGCATCCCAGCCCTCACTACTAGATAAAGATAACTACATCTCTCTCTCCCAGCCCTCACTAATAGGTAAAGATAACTACATCTCTCTCTCCCAGCCCTCACTAATAGCCAGTCAGTCTACATTAAATTGCTATTAAAATTGTCTCTCTCTATCTCTCCTCTCCTCTATAGAATAACCTCCATCTCGCCATGGTGGGGGGAAGTGGCTGGAAGAGAAGGCTCCATGGTCGCCATGGTAATGGACCACGCCGGAAGACCCCATGTGTGATGAAAACGTTTGCTCTACCCACGCTGCCATAGAAACAGACCGGTTCCCTATAGACTGATGTCCAACACGAGAGGAGAGGAGAGGAGAGGAGAGGAGAGGAGAGGAGAGGAGAGGAGAGGAGAGGAGAGGAGAGGAGAGGAGAGGAGAGGAGAGAGGAGAGAGGAGAGAGGAGAGAGGAGAGGAGAGAGGAGAGAGGAGAGGAGATGAGAGGAGAGGAGAGGAGAGGAGAGGAGAGGAGAGAGGACAGAGGAGAGGAGAGGAGAGGAGAGGAGAGGAGAGGAGGGGAGAGGAGAGAGGAGGGAGGAGAGAGGAGAGGAGAGGAGGTCTACTGACCACAGCGCTCTCTATTGGTGAACTAGAGAACATCACAGAGAGCCCTGACACAACCCATGACAAAGAACACGTTGTCTCCCTCTAGTGGCCAGAAGTGGACATAGCATGGACCTAGGAGGAGGGTTAACCAAATAAATACAACCTACCTGGCAGATATTTACATTAGAATATTTGACATAAATTGTAACTGCAAAACTGTGGCCATTGACCGTAGAGTGCTTCTGTTTAATATTCTGTCTGGATAGCCAGTTAATAATAGTGTAATGTTTTTTCAAACAGTACGCCATAATCAAACATGTAGCTGTTTATCATATAAACATGCCAGAGATTGTTGCAACATTAGATAATCCATCTTTGAGGAATATTCATAAAAGATTGCACTGCATGGGTTAGTGGGAACTCTCATGTGAAACTTCAATTCTATGTGTCACTATGTGTCTTTAAGAGGAGGAGAAGATGAGGAAGTACTTCTTCCTGTTTAAAGGTCAACGTGATGGGTGGGTCACCGTTTCCCACGGTAACCACACCCTGTGGTTAGACCACTATCAGGGGTTCCTCTACCTGGTAACCAAACACACACACACACACACACACACACACACACACACGCATGCACGCACGCACGCACGCACACACATACACAGATACACACATACACACATACACATACACAAGCTCAACAAAGTAGTGTGAGGCTTCTTGAAACATACAGCTAACATTTTCTCATGATTGAAAACAACTCAGAGCATCAAAAAGCTTTCTTAAGGTTGTGTATGTGAGTGTATGTGTGTGTGTGTGTGTGTGTGTGTGTGTGTGTGTGTCTGTGTGTGAGTGTGTGTGTATGTGTGTGTGTGTGTGTGTGTGTGTGTAACATGGCGAACTTTGACGGATCCTTGAACTGTGATGTGATAGCAGCCTAGCCTCTCTGTGTGAGGTCACTGGCTGTGTCTCTGTGTGAGGTCACTGGCTGTGTCTCTGTGTGAGGTCACTAGCTGTCTCTGTGTGAGGTCACTAGCTGTGTCTGTGTGAGGTCACTGGCTGTCTCTGTGTGAGGTCACTGGCTGTGTCTCTGTGTGAGGTCACTAGCTGTCTCTGTGTGAGGTCACTGGCTGTTTCTCTGTGTGAGGTCACTAGCTGTGTCTCTGTGTGAGGTCACTGGCTGTGTCTCTGTGTGAGGTCACTGGCTGTGTCTCTGTGTGAGGTCACTAACTGGGCCAGTAAAGGTTATGCTCCAAAAATAGAGCCAGTTCCTGTTCCTCTGACTGAAAGTGAGCTCACGGAGAGCCCTGGGCAAAAGAAGAAACATAATATGCATATTCATTGGACTTCTAAAACATGGACACAGACAGGACCTTTAATCCAACTGGAAACAACAACTAAGTTACATAAAACAAACTCTATCAGAACACAATCACTAAGTTACATAAAACAGACTCTATTAGAACACAACCACTAAACTTAAATAGAGCAGACTCTATCAGGAAACAACCACTAAGTTACATAGAGCAGACTCTATCAGGAAACAACCACAAAGTTACATAGAGCAGCCTCTATCAGGAAACAACCACAAAGTTACATAGAGCAGACTCTATCAGGAAACAACCACTAAGTTACATAGAGCAGACTCTATCAGGAAACAACCATTAACTTACATAGAGCAGACTCTATCAGGAAACAACCACTAAGTTACATAGAGCAGACTCTATCAGGAAACAACCACTAAGTTACATAGAGCAGACTCTATCAGGAAACAACCACTAAGTTACATAGAGCAGACTCTATCAGGAAACAACCATTAAGTTACATAGAGCAGACTC
>CM030182.1:18827394-18834007 GCA_017639675.1 Aplochiton taeniatus
CCCCCCACTAACCCTATATATGCTAACCCTAACCCTAACCACACCCACTAACACCTAACCCTAACCCCCCCACTAACCCTATATATGCTAACCCTAACCCTAACCCTAACCACACCCACTAACACTAACCCTAACCCCCCCACTAACCCTATATATGCTAACACTAACCCTAACCACGCCCACTAGCACCTATATAGGCCAACCCTAACCCTAACCACACCCACTAACACCTAACCCTAACCCCCCCACTAACCCTATATATGCTAACCCTAACCCTAACCCTAACCACACCCACTAGCACCTATACAGGCCAACCCTAACCCTAACCACACCCACTAACACCTATATAGGCCAACCCTAACCCTAACACATCTGACATCTAGATATAACATTTAATAACCTTACAGATTCTAGACAGACTGCAAACCATATTGCTAATCTGCCATCATTATTCCTATGTTTTCAGATTTCAAACATTTAAAAATCAGATTATTCATCTTTCACAGATTCTAGACAGACTGAGAACCACATTGATAATCATCTTTATTCCTGTGTTTTCAGACTAAGTGTCTGATCCACATCAACTTAAAATGAAGCCAGAGAGGAAGAAGAGGAAACATCAAGAAGACGATGAGGAAATGTGCTAACTAGGATAGCTTCTAGACTGGAGAGCTAGATCACTAAACAAAGGCTGGATGAGGAAATCGTTTTTTAAGTTTCTTAATTACACTCTGACTTTACTTGTTGATATTTACTAAAACCTTCAACCTAAAATAAGCCACTGATCCCCAATCTGACATGAACACAACTTTTGTTAATCAAACTTCTCTGTTTGAAACAAAGTGGATCTTAAATATGTTGAAATGGTGTTATTGTATATAGGCTATTTGTAATATTGAATTTAGTCAATTGTTGCTTGTTCAATAGGGAACTAAACTATTCTATACTATATATTAGAATAAAATATTCTGAACTATATATTAAAATAAAACGTGTTTAAACATTTCAGTTGTTTGTTTATTATTTATTGGACATTATCCTGGTGCAGTAGTCCAGCTGTGATCGACAGGGTGACATCTGTCATTGTGATGTCATTCGGAGTTGCTGATCGTGATGACATCACAATACAGCGCCTGTGTTCCAAGTTGTAGTTCAAATTCTAGTTCAGATCAGATTAGTTCAAGTGATTGAGGAACGCATCCCAAATGACTGCAAGAGAGCAAACTAAAGTGTGAACCTCCATTGAGCCTGCACATTAACCAGAACCATATCGATCATCCTATATATATATTATATAGAAGATCTCCACAGAACACCGTTTGGTTTTAGTCAAAATGGATGTCCCGTTCCTAGAGGACCCTGAGGAAGCTTTCTCAGAGGAGGAGAATGGAGAGAATGGGGAGGAAGAGGAGGAGGAAGAGGAGGACAGAGCCATGCTAGAGGAAGGAGACGACCTAGAGGAAGGAGAGATCAGAGAGGAGGAGGAGGAGGAGGAGAGAGAGGAGGAGCCGGGGGAGGGGGTGTGGCCTCAGAGGTGGGGCTGGGCGTGTCTCCCTGACGTGTGCCTGCGTCAGGTGTTCTGCTGGCTGAGGGACAGAGACAGAGTCCGCTCGGCGCTGGTGTGTCGCCACTGGCACCATGTGGTGCGCTCGCCTTCCCTGTGGCGCGCTCGCACCTTCAACTTCTCCGGCCGCGTCTCCCGCACCCGCCGCTCGGAGTTGGAGACGGCCGTGAGCTACGCCCGCTTCTACGGCCGCTACCTGGAGGACCTGGAGATCCGCTTCTCCCACCCGCTCAACTCCCTGGTGTCCCGGCGCTTCCAGCAGACGCTCCGCACCTTCCTGGCCGCGCTGCGCAAGACCGGCGGGCGCCTGCGCTCGCTCACCATCAACCACATGGAAGTGGACCGCGCCGCCTGGTGCCGCTCGGTCCGCAACGCACTGGTCCGCAGCCTGACCTTCTACCTGCGGCGCGAGGGCGCCGCCCTGGGCTACCTGAGCCTGCGGGGGGCACGCCTCAACCTGTGCCAGGGCCTGGAGGTGCTGGAGGCCGTGGCGGCGGGCCAGGTGCACGTCCACCTGGGGAGGAAGAGGGGCATCACACACCTGAACCTGGAGGATTTCTACTCCCAGCCTCTGCCCATCCACAGCAGCCCCACCTTCCCTCAGGTCCTCAGCAGGTGAGGAGAGACACCTGTAGACAGTCCCCCATACACAGCAGTTCAGAGGTTAAGAGTAGGGGAAGGTCAGAGAGGGTGGTACTAGCACCCCCGCCCTCGGGTCATAAACAGCTTTAAATGACTAGAAAAGGAAGTGGGGAAAGTCAAATATTAAGATTACGTTCAAGTAAAAAAGTAATAACTTGTATTCAGAATATAAAATCCATGCTTATACAACAGTTAGTCCCGAGCAAGTAATTTGGTATTATTAAGCAATCCCACACTCGGAGCTGTGCTGATGTTCAGTACTACAGCCCTCCTTCTCATGTTGCTTAATAACACCAACAGAAAATGAAAAACCCTTTGACCCTCCCAATAGGTTCAGAGGGTTGACCTTTGACCTACAGCTGTGTGTTCTGTCTTCATGTTCAGAGGGTTGACCTTTGACCTACAGCTGTGTGTTCTGTCTTCATGTTCAGAGGGTTGACCTTTGACCTACAGCGTGTGTGTTCTGTCCCATAGGTTCATAGGCCTGACCACCCTAACCCTAAACTACAGCTGCGTCTCCGGGGAGCTGCTGGTTGCCTTGGCGACCAGCTGTAGGAACCTGTCCGGTGGGGGTTCCCTCCGCTCCTTCACGCTACGCTGTCACGTGCACGAGCCTCACAGCCAGGTAGACCTCCTCTACCTCACAATAACACAGCCAGGTAGACCTCCCCTACCTCACAATAACACAGCCAGGTAGACCTCCCCTACCTCACAATAACACAGCCAGGTAGAGCTCCCCTACCTCACAATAACACAGCCAGGTAGACCTCCCCTACCTCACAATAACACAGCCAGGTAGACCTCCCCTACCTCACAATAACACAGCCAGGTAGACCTCCCCTACCTCACAATAACACAGCCAGGTAGACCTCCCCTACCTCACTTTAACACAGATACACAATACATACACAGAGCAGAAGTGGATTTAATGAAAGCCCCGTTGTACCTCTTTGTGTCTGTGTGTGTGTGTGTGTGTGTGTGTGTGTGTGTGTGTGCCTGTGTGTGTGCATGTGTGTCTTTATACCTATGTATGTGTGCGTGCATGTCTGTATACTTGTTGGTACCTGTGTGTGTGTGTGTCTGTGTGCGCACGGACCTGTTTGTGTGTGTGTGTGTGCATATGGACTGCATGTGCGTGTGTGTGTGTGTGTGTGTGTGTGTGTGTGTGTGTGTGTGTGTGTGTGTGTGTGTGTGTGCGCGTGAATGTATAGGTGATCTGGGGCGAGGCGTGGGCCGTTCTGGCTCAGCGCTGTCCTGACCTGCGCGTCTACATCACCGTAGAGCGGATCCTGGGATCGGAGCAGCTGGGACAGATCCTGCTGCGGGAAATCCCGCTCCGCTCCATCAGCCTCACCAGTTGTTACTTCAGCGAGCAGGACTGGACAGCTAGGCCCGCCCTGGTGACACTGCTGCCATACTACCAGCACAGCCTACAGGTTAGCCATTTAAATACCAGCCTACTGATTAGCCATCTAAATACCAGCACAGCCTACAGGTTAGCCATTTAAATACCAGCCTACTGGTTAGCCATCTAAATACCAGCACAGCCTACAGGTTAGCCATCTAAATACCAGCCTACTGGTTAGCCATCTAAATACCAGCACAGCCTACAGGTTAGCCATGTAAATACCAGCCTACTGGTTAGCCATGTAAATACCAGCCTACTGGTTAGCCATCTAAATACCAGCACAGCCTACAGGTTAGCCATGTAAATACCAGCACAGTCTACAGGTTAGCAATAAGACACTGGTGCTTAAATACCAGCCTACAGGTTAGCAATAAGACACTGGTGCTTAAATACTAGCCTACAGGTTAGCAATAAGACACTGGTGCTTAAATACCAGCCGTCAGTTAGCATGTTAGTGCTTAAATACCAGCCGTCAGTTAGCATGTTAGTGCTTAAATACCAGCCGTCAGTTAGCATGTTAGTGCTTAAATACCAGCCGTCAGTTAGCATGTTAGTGCTTAAATACCAGCCGTCAGTTAGCATGTTAGTGCTTAAATACCAGCCGTCAGTTAGCATGTTAGTGCTTAAATACCAGCCGTCAGTTAGCATGTTAGTGCTTAAATACCAGCCGTCAGTTAGCATGTTAGTGCTTAAATACCGTCAAGTAGAATTAAAAGTTGGACCACCGTAGCAGACCACAGGTCAGCCCTATACACACCCTGTTATTAAGAGGACGACAGCTGTTGTTGTAACCCTAACCCTGTTATTAAGAGGACGACAGCTGTTGTTGTAACCCTAACCCTAACCCTAACCCTGTTATTAAGAGGACGACAGCTGTTGTAGGTGAAGCCTAGTGAGCTTTAAACAGTTCAGTCTACCCAAGGCTAGTCCCCACACAAAGCAATAGCATCTGCCATGTTTCAAATGAACTCTTTATCTTTTATTAAATATAGGTTCTGGACCTGAATAACCCCAAAGCTTCAGAATCTGGGAATCAAATCAAACGACTCTCTTTCTCTTGACTTCTCTGTATAAGATAGCAATGGACATAAGATTAACCAGAAGTCTCAGTATTTTAATCAAATCAAACGACTCTTTCTCTTCGACTCTCCTGTAGAAAATGAGTTATAGACGTATACACTAGCCATGAGACGGACTCTAGCTCTGAATCAAATCAAACGATTCTCTGTCTGTCACTCGTCCATAGAAACTGGTTCTGGACCTGAACAACAGCCATGAGACAGTTGATGAGGAGCTGTTGGACCTGGTTCTGGGCTGCTCCAAACTCAACTACCTGAAGGTCTGGGCCTTCCTGGACATCAGCTTCGTAGAGCTGCTGCTGCAGCAACGTCTCGATAAGAAGACCAACGTCAAAACCATCAAGGTAAGGAGGGAGAGGGGGCGCTATGTTTGAGACAACAGCAGCTTTAGAGATATGAAGGTAGGAGGGGGGGGGGGGGGGCACTATGTTTGAGACAACAGCAGCTTTAGAGATATGAAGGTAAGGAGGGGGGGGGGGGGGGGCACTATGTTTGAGACAACAGCAGCTTTAGAGATAT
Source organism: Aplochiton taeniatus (assembly GCA_017639675.1). Taxonomy (NCBI): domain Eukaryota; kingdom Metazoa; phylum Chordata; class Actinopteri; order Galaxiiformes; family Galaxiidae; genus Aplochiton; species Aplochiton taeniatus. The sequence continues at coordinate 18,832,607 of CM030182.1, forward strand.
GAAGGTAAGGAGGGGGGGGGGGGGGGGGCACTATGTTTTAGACAACAGCAGCTTTAGAGATATGAAGGTAAGGAGGGGGGGGGGGGGGGGGCCCTATGTTTGAGACAACAGCAGCTTTAGAGATATGAAGGTAAGGGGGGGGGGGGCACTATGTTTGAGACAACAGCAGCTTTAGAGATATGAAGGTAAGGAGGGGGGGGGGGGCACTATGTTTGAGACAACAGCAGCTTTAGAGATATGAAGGTAAGGGGGGGGGGGCACTATGTTCGAGACAACAGCAGCTTTAGAGATATGAAGGTAAGGAGGGGGGGGGGGGCACTATGTTTGAGACAACAGCAGCTTTAGAGATATGAAGGTAAGGGAAGACCATCTTCAATCCACAGAGAGGAGTGTCTGCTTGAGAAAACAGCAGCTTCCAAAACATTGGGGTGAGTGTGAGACTTAGAGTTGAATTAGGAGGGAGTGTGAGACAAGACCAGACTTAGAGCTATCGAGTTAGGGTGGGAGGGAGGAGAGTGTGTGAATCTTCAATTGTGGTGAGGAGTGTGTGTGAGACAAGCCCTGCGTTAGAGCTACAAAGGATGAGGGCGGAAACACAATGGCACCCACACCTTCACACAGTTTAAGGTTAAAAGTGGATGAGATGAGCGCAGGGGTCAAAGGTCACGAACTTCCTCCGTCCTCGTCACTACTCTGGTTTCTTTTCCCTCTGGTTGCTATAGCGACGGGCATGTAGGCTCAACGTTTCTTCTTCTTCTGCCCACTTCCTGTTGGCAGATCCGTGTTTACACCAACAAGTATGAGACCCAGGAGGAGGACGGTAAGCTGGAGGACCTCTACAACCGTTACCGGCATCTCATCAACACTGAGCTCACCTACTTTGCTATCTCCTACCCCATGCTGTGAAGCCCCAAGCAGGGCTGCTTTTATACATCCACACCTCCAGGGGGCAGATTTCATAATATAGAGACACAACTGTACATCAAAAACCAAAACACATTCAAACTCTCACTCCTGGATATTCTGACTTGACATGAATCTTAGATGTCGTATAAAAATCATTGCTACAAACTCTGACACTGGCTCTGTTTTTTTTTTTAACATGGACAACCATGGAATGTTTTATATATTTTTATCTTAATTGTAATTACTACTTATGACTCAAAGGTCAAGCCCTGTGGCTTCTATCATGTTGCTCTGAAGTCCAAACATCTAAATCTATTTATCTTTCTATCTTGGACACAAACTATATTCAAAGGAAATATAAGTATTATAATAATAAAAAATAAAATTGTATTATTATCATATTATTATATAAAAATAAGTAAGAAAGAAAATGTATTCTTATTTTTCGCATTGTGGGAGAGGACAATTAGGACAGGACAATTTGGGTAATCAACT
>CM030182.1:18834207-18866707 GCA_017639675.1 Aplochiton taeniatus
AATTTGGGTAATCAACTCTAAATGTTTAATATTCAAATCATATGCACACCTTTTCGTTTTTCCTTCAAACTAACCCCTCACCAGTCACCCCATACACTAAAACAACAGTGAACTCGATGCAATAAAGCCAGGCGTGGCCCCTGAGGAAGGGCCCCTGACGCAGGGCCCCTGACGCAGGGCCCGATCAGTAGAAGTGAATGGCGATGGGCTGGCGGAGTTGAGTGCAGATGACCTGGTCAATGTAGAGGGAGTTGGACTTGACCTGGATCTCCTCCTCCAAACTCTGCTGGCTCCGGGCCAAAGCCTTCAGCTGCATCTCCGACTGCGCACGCACCTCCTGCAGCCTGGGGAGGAGAGGGACAGGAGGAGGGAGGAGGGGAGGAAGAGAGAGAGGAAGGGAGGGAGGGAGGGAGGAGAGGAAGAGAAGGAGGGAGGAGGGGAGGAAGAGAGAGAGGAAGGGAGGGAGGGAGGGAGGGAGGAAGAGAAGGAGGGAGGAGGGGAGAAGAGAAGGTAGGGAGGAGGGGAGGAAGAGAGAGAGGAAGGGAGGGAGGGAGGAGAGGAAGAGAAGGAGGGAGGAGGGGAGGAAGAGAAGGAGGGAGGAGGGGAGGAAGAGAGAGAGGAAGGGAGGGAGGGAGGAGAGGAAGAGAAGGAGGGAGGAGGGGAGGAAGAGAAGGAGGGAGGAGGGGAGGAAGAGAGAGAGGAAGGGAGGGAGGGAGGGAGGGAGGGAGGAGAGGAAGAGAAGGAGGGAGGAGGGGAGGAAGAGAGAGAGGAAGGGAGGGAGTGAGGGAGGTTGCAAGCTGCCACATCTATGGATGATATAATCTTTATGAAATAACATGCCGTGTATTCCATTTAAACAAAAGATTATTTACATATACTGTACATTTGTACAGACCCTCTACATGGTTCTGCCACCTCCAGATCCACCTTCCTTTCACTCCCGGGCTGTCATGGTAGTTCCGTTCGGAGCAGCTTACCTGCCGACGTTGTGCGCTGAGCTCTCGGACCTCTGCCTGGAGGGCTCTGAGCCGGGTCATGGCACTGCTCCATCGGGGACTCTGGCTGCGGGCCAGGAGGCGGGCCTGGGCAAGCTGGAGCGGACCCGCCTTCTCCTGGATGGCAACCTCCACAGCCACCATGTTCCTTTCCTGACTGGACACCTCAGAGAGAACCTAGAGGATGAGGAGAGGAGAGGAGAGGAGAGGGGAGGGGAGGAGAAGAGAGGAGAGGAGCGGAGAGGAGAGGAGAGGAGAGGAGAGGAGAGGAGAGGAGAGGAGAGGAGAGGAGAGGAGAGGAGAGGAGAGGAAAGGAGAGGGTCTAAGTGGGCCAGTGTGTTCTCCTGGATCTTATGTGTTCCCGTCCGTCCCCTCACCTTGGCCAGGTGCTCCTCCAGCTTCTCCTTGGCAGCCCTGGTCTCCTGGACCTGCAGCCTGAGGCAGAGGAGGAGGCCTCGGTGCTGCGCTGGCTGTCCTGATGCCGTCTGCTCCAAGCAGGCTCTCCACCAGCGCATCGCAGGGACAGGGAGTTGTTTTCTCTCGCGCTCCGCCTTGCCGAGGTTGAGGTCACAGAACCTCTCCCACATCCTCAGGGTCACCTGGGCCTGGCAGGGGTCACACACACATAGATTATAGACTCCATTAGACCAGAGTGGAACAGAGACACAGATATAGACACCATAGTTTATATTACCCAGCAGCAGGCTGTGTGTCCGTGGTGTGTGGTGTTCTATTACCCAGCAGTGTGTGTGTGAGTGGTGTGTGTTTCTATTACCCAGCAGTGGTGTGTGTGTGTTCTATTACACAGCAGTGTGTGTGTGAGTGGGTGTGTGTTTCTATTACCCAGCAGTGTGTGTGTGAGTGGTGTGTGTGTTCTATTACACAGCAGTGTGTGTGTGTGTCCGTGGTGTGTGTGTTCTATTACACAGCAGTGTGTGTGTGAGTGGTGTGTGTATTCTATTACACAGCAGTGTGTGCGTGTGTCCGTGGTGTGTGTTTTCTATTACACAGCAGTGTGTGTGTGAGTGGTGTGTGTTTTCTATTACACAGCAGTGTGTGTGTCTGTGGTGTGTGTGTTCTATTACACAGCAGTGTGTGTGTGTGTGTGCGTCCGTGGTGTGTGTGTTCTATTACCCAGCAGTGTGTGTGTGAGTGGTGTGTGTGTTCTATTACACAGCAGTGTGTGTGTGTGTGTCTGTGGTGTGTGTGTTCTATTACCCAGCAGTGTGTGTGTGTGTGTGTGTGTGTGTCCGTGGTGTGTGTGTTCTATTACCCAGCAGTGTGTGTGTGTGTGTGTGTGTGTGTCCGTGGTGTGTGTGTTCTATTACCCAGCAGTGTGTGTGTGTGTGTGTCCGTGGTGTGTGTGTTCTATTACCCAGCAGTGTGTGTGTGTGTGTGTCCGTGGTGTGTGTGTTCTATTACCCAGCAGTGTGTGTGTGTGTGTGTGTTCTATTACCCAGCAGTGTGTGTGTGTGTGTGTGTTCTATTACCCAGCAGGCTGTGTGTCCATGGGGGCAGTGCTTGGGATGGTGGAGGAGGCGTTGCTGAGGACAGCACAGTAATCATCGATACGCTCCGCCAGGAACTTATCATGCAGGTCCTTCTCCAGGTGGTACTTAGAGGAGCGGTTCAGCCTGGACACACACACACACACACACACACACAGAACAAGTAGGTTTGTGTTTCTTATCTTTCCAATGAGACACTCCTGTCTGCTCCAGCTGAGGGGCCACAATACAATGTTAATATCCAATATTAAGCTGAGTTGTAATATTACACTATGAAAGTGGTGTTGGAGGGAGGTCCTTTCTTACCGGATCTGTTCCACGATCTGCTCCAGGGTGCGTTGCAGCAGGGAGGCCACGCCCTCAATCACCTCCCTCTCCTTCATCAGCTCCTGCTCCACCTCATCATGCACGTGGTCGATGGAGACACGCTTCTGTCTGTGAAAGAAACACACAGACATCTATCCATCCATCCAACTATCCATCTATCTCTCTCTCTCTCTCTCTCTCTCTCTCTATCTCTCTATCTATTTAAATGATTCTGTCTGTGAAAGAAACACACAGACATCTATCCATCCATCTATCTCTATCTCTCTCTCTCTCTCTCTATCTATTTAAATGATTCTGTCTGTGAAAGAAACACACAGACATCTATCCATCCATCTATCTCTCTCTCTCTCTCTCTCTCTCTCTCTCTCTCTCTCTCTCTATTTAAATGATTCTGTCTGTGAAAGAAACACACAGACATCTATCCATCCATCTATCTCTATCTCTATCTCTCTCTATCTATTTAAATGATTCTGTCTGTGAAAGAAACACACAGACATCTATCCATCCATCTATCTCTATCTCTCTCTCTCTCTCTCTATCTATTTAAATGATTCTGTCTGTGAAAAAAAACACAGACAACATTTATCTGTCTGTCTGTGTCTATCTAAATGATTCTCTCTGTGACAATTGTCCTCCCCTCCTCCCCCTCTGTCGTCCCCTCTTCCTTCTCTCTCCTCCCCTCCTCTTTCCCCCCCCTTCCATCCCCCTCCTCACCTCTCCTCCAGACACTGCAGGGTGACTCGGAGCGGTTCAGAGAAGCCCTCCAGTGCTCTCTCCACACGGCCCTTAAAGGTTATAAGAGCCTCAACTTCCTGTACGATCTCCTCCAACTTCTTGTCCAGCTCCTTCCGCCAGAACTGGATGTCATGGATACGTAGTTCTAGACAATAACAATGCGTAGTCAGACAGAACGACACAATATATATTATTATTATTATTACCCCTGTGCTCTACTGGAGGTATTGTCAAGATAGACCTTTTGGCCTCCTCTCTCATCGAGTCCGTTATTCCAGAGGAAGGATCACAAGTGGAGACAGTTGTTTAGTCAAATCGTATTTGAATTCACTCAGAGTATATGTATATTATCACACGCATATGGTTAATCAACCTTTAAGCAATTATTGTAATAATAGCAGTTTACCTTAACTCATATCCCGCAAAGCTGAATATAAGGAGAGTGGAGATGACTGTGACGCCCCAGTTCCCTCTGCCAGTCTGATTTCTCTTCCTTTGTCTCTAGCTGTTATAGTAGTTTCACCCTGTCTGCTGACTTCTAGATTGCATCTAAGAACCGGTTCTGACCAGCTATCTGTTGCTGTTCCTAAGCCTGGGTCACTCCTTGCCCCTTTGTCACAACCCCCAACATTCTCCCACCTGGCCCCGTGCTCCTCTGCCTAAACAGGCCTCTCCTAAGGCAAAGGCCAGAGGCCTCCCAGATCCACAATCAGCCCCTCCCCCACAGCCCTCTCATTTATCTCTAATTCAAAGGTTGCTCCTATCTTTTACACAGGGCCATAAACAATGCCATCTGACTGACCGGTCATAAAGTCTGACATCTTATTGCACCTAAACAGGAAGGATACCCAAACCTCTCTACAATATTCTAGCTGTTGTTCTCACTCACTCTTGTTATTCTGCTACAGACTTCATTAATATCACACAAATAATAGAGCACACCACTAATGGATTACATGATGTGTATGCAACTATATCTTGAGCATGCTATTAAATCTGACAGTATTCAAACTGTCCATTACAATAATGATGATGCTTGTTGGTTGGTTTTCATGACCTTACCCAGCTTATTGTTGACATCTTGCTGCATACGCTTGGAAACCTTTTCTCCGTCGGCGATTAACCTCTGGGTCTCTGCAGTGAGGCGCTCCGAACGCGTCCTCTCCACCTCCGTATTGGCTAAGTGAACCTGGTTCGAGAGGCGCCATTCCGGGGGCAGGAATTTGGGAGCGGGGCCAACAATCCGAGACATCGTCCCTCTCAGTTGATGGATTGACCAGGGAAGAATTAGAGATTAAGGAAGAAAGTGAGGGATGGCGTCAATGAAGAAGGAAAAGATCTGAGGAGCTGCGAAAGTAACAAAAACCGCATCCCTTCAGCGAACAGAAATAAATTGCAAATCTTTTTTTTTTTAAGATGCTAAATTAAAGTCACAAATTTAGCTCTCCATAATAAATATCAGACAAACGTTTGCGTAGGTTGACAGACAGTCACACCCACCAACTGAGCAAAAAGTTGAAGTTAGATTCTAAGCTTGGTTCTACAATCAGCTAGCAACAAACAAGCATGTTTTGTAAGTTCATGAGAATTATATGAACTAATGAGCATTTACAAAAAATGGCATTATGCTTGAATAATGTTGTTGGCTAACGTTAGCAACATTGCAAAACAACGAATTGGGCTATTAGGAAAATAAATGCTTTGTATAATAGTTGATACAATCTAAGAAACAGAGATTCTTGTCTAAGAAACAATACGCTAATGATCGTTTCCGTTTCAGAAATACCTTCTAATGCGCGGTAAAGTTCCGCCGCAGTTTTGAATTTGTCAACAATGTTGCTTGTTGCTCCTGTTATTTTGGCTTGGTCTGAAGTGATGGCATGTAAACATGGTTGCTACAGCAACAGAGCTTGTTCTCGTGTAAACGGAGAAAGAACCGCGCGAGAACACAAAACCAAAGGAATAAAACACAGGGCAGACAAGTACAACATCTTTAAATACTTTATTTTAATAAAGCTATACATTTATAATTTGGTTACAGTACAGAAAAGCAAATAAATCACTCATCCTAAATAAAAAATATCAAAATAAAGATAAAGTGAAAATATATTTTCTTTAATTACAAGCAGTTTCCAGCAAGCAATAATAAACATTCTCAAAACACAGATGTTGAATTAACAGTAACTCAAACCCTTCTTGTTTTTATCCAATTCAAGATTTCCTACAGTATGCTGGATAACTGTTCTATTCAAATTCAAGAAATATATAGGCAATAAATAATCCGATATTTATACAACTGTTCCAAAGCTAAGCGATGAAGAAATACTCTACTTTAAAAGGCACTTGCTGCACTTGCTAAACAAGCATTGCTGCATTGAAGGTATAGTCTAATAGCGTCAACATTTTTGCATGAACAGTAGAACCAACAACTAGCGTAAACCTATAAATAATACGTATAAAGAATGACAAAAACAGTGCAATATTACATTAAATAACGGTTATGAATTGACCTAAGCTGTACTCAAATGGAATGACAGCTAACATAAAATATGTATGTCTGATTCCCCCATAAACAAAGAAAAAGGGTAAGTGGGAACCATTCAAATATTCTGTTTATGAATGGATATTTTCTTTCCAGTGCTTCTGGATTAAAACAAGTTATGTGGTGTGGCTCTAAAAAATCTGGACATAAAATCTAATCTGTTATACACTAATGCCCAGCAAATCAGTCTGTTGTCTAAAAAAAAAAAAAAGTAACATGCACAACTTCTAGCCTATAAAACATAAAATATCATAATAAATACTACACTGGAAAATGTGAATGTTTTGTAAATGTCTGAATTTCTGAATTCCATGTTTTCATTCTGCTGCTGCCCTTTATTATTTTTGTGGGTTAAATGAAAATTAAATGACTTGGGCAGGATTGAAAAGGGATTTAGAATCTATGTACAACTAACCATTTGCAACTAAATCATACAATCCTACTTTAAATGGTAGAACATTTATTTAAAATGTTTTTTGTTTAAGCACGATGAATTCTTTTGTCCATCACTGAAACTATCTTTATGAAGATGTTAAGCCAATATTCCGTTTTTTTTGTCAGCTTTATGATGGAGCCTTGGACTGTAGAAAGACCATCCACTATCATATTCTGCCAGCTAGAGTTCCAGTACCGTTACAATATCCACTCTAGTCAAAGCAGATGGAACTTCATGTGATCACATTCCGATCAACCCAGTTCAATTACGAAACTTGAAAAACCTTACATTTCTTAATGTGGCCCCTCTGGTTCAGTAAGAGGTGTGTGTGTGCATCAAGCTGACCACCCAGAGAAGCCCTTGCTGAATGTGGCCCCTCTGGTTCAGTAAGAAGTTCATTGAACCAATGAGATTCTAGAAGCATGTGTGTGTGTGTGTGTGCGTGTAGCTCATTGAAACAGTGAGATTCTAGAAGCCCTCCTCTCCTCATTAGGACTTTATCATTATAAATCCCAGAGTTGAGAATACACTGGAATCTTCACTTTGAGATTTCATGCCTGTTTGTCCTTGTCCAATAGCAGTACATGTGTAGGGCAAAACGGTTATAGTAAGCCAATGCCTTATATGAAGAGCTTCCAGCTAGCCTTATATGAAAACATTTTAGTTAGCTATAGCCTTATATGAAGACATTTTAGTTAGCTATAGCCTAAAATAAAAAGGCTATAGTTCACTTAGCTAGTTTAGCCTTATATGAATGGGCATGGTTTGCTATAACCTAAAATAAAAAGCTAATAGTTAGCTATAGCCTAATATATATAGCTAATAGTTAGCTATAGCCTAATATAAAAAGCTAATAGTTAGTTATAGCCTAATATAAAAAAGCTAATAGTTAGCTATAGCCTAATATAAAAAGCTAATAGTTAGCTATAGCCTAATATAAAAAGCTAATAGTTAGCTATAGCCTAATATAAAAAGCTAATAGTTAGCTATAGACTAATATGAAAAGCTAATAGTTAGCTATAGCCTTCTATAAAAACGTATTTTTTTTTTTTAAAGGTTCTATTCTAGTAAGCTACAGCCTTATATTCAAAATGTTCTAGCTATCTGTAGCTTTGTCTAGTCCGTTAATGTTCTCTGGAGCCAACCCCTCTTCAATGGCCACCTTGGACTCCTTCACCTGTAGCCATCGGATCAAATAACAGAGCTTAGGTCATGCACGCTACTTTATCAACATGTTGCTATTACCACTCATTTTAAAATAGATGTTCACAAAAGATTCATGTTCATGCAGTTATTTGTTTGTGATAAATGAGATAAAAGATCAAATAACTGACTCATAAAATCACTTCAAACTTTCAGGAACTAATGACCTGTTATGTATTCTGCCTGATCGTTCTCAAACCCACCTTGAATGGTGAACTGATACCCACAATGCACTGCAACGTGCTGCAGTAGTAGCATAGCACACACTCTGCCCCCCGAACAGGGATCTCCTCCTTACCAACATAGACCTACACCACATAGACAGGACATATTAAGAGCACACTCCATCGGGAGGAAAATCACTCATCCTGCACCTTAATCATCCACCTACACACAAGAAATAACACAAACACACACCCACCCACCCACCCACACACACACACACACACACACATACACACATACACACACACACACACACACACACACACACACACACACACACACACACACACACACACACACACACACACACATTAAGCCAGTTGTTACCTGTATGAGTTCCTCATTAAAGGAGACCTGGTCATCTTTGACCCAGGTATAGGTGATGTAGTCTGAAACACTGGTGAAGCCCACCTGGAACACACACATTACTTAGGTCCAACTTCTAAATAGCTCCTGTATAATTCGTATTAATCCGTTTTCTGACATGTAACACACACACACACACGCACACACACACACACACACACACACGCACACACGCACACACGCACGCACGCACACACGCACACACGCACACACACACACACGCACACACACACACACGCACACACGCACACACACACACACGCACACACGCACACACACACACACACACACACAGACCCGATAGAGTCCTATCCAGTCCCAGGTGCTAGAGGGGAAGGGCTGGAGGGGGCTGTAGACAACCATGGCGTCAAAGTCTGCACACCACTCTCCCTCTGGGCTCACCCTCACCAGTGGGGTGTCAAACACCTTCCTCAGCTGGAGTAGGAGGAGGAGGAGGGGGTGAGGGGGAAGAAGGAGGAGAGGGAGGAGGAGGGAGAGGAGGAGGAGGGGGAGGAGAGCGAGTGAGGGAGAGAGATGAAGATGAAGATAGTCACAAACATGAATTGAAGTTGTTTGTGTTGTCGGCCATCTTGGTTCCCCGGTGTGTTTGGGGTGGTACCTCCAGGGTGAAGAGGCTGATGACGGGCTTGTGGTCGCTGATGCCGTACTCCATCATGCTGCTGTACGAGTCCTGTTTGACCTTCAGAGGAAACTCCTCCTCTTCCTGGTTGGTGGAGCTGTTTTCCTCGTCCAATCCCGAGTCGCTGCTCTCCTGTGGGGGCGGGGCTTTGGGCTTCACCCTCCACAGGACCCGGTCGGTCCAGGCTGGCTTTCTCTTCTTCCCACTGAACAGGAGACAGAGAACAACAGCACACAGTCTAACCTCAGAGCAGAACCTACTGGTCTGATGCTGTCAGAAAAGCCCCTCTCTTTTCCGCACAGAGGGCTCAGACAGGGACAGTATGCTTCACATACAATGGATCCGTCTCAGACACACACAGTGCCCTGTCGCAGGAGAGAGAAACATCTCAATGTCTCAATGTTTCAATGCAACGACAGTTTGTCTTGCAAACACTGTTAGTGAGCTTGGCTTTGTAGATTAGGAGACCTGCTGAACTGTTGCAGAAGCAGGGCATGAACAGTTCTGAAAGGATGTCAGCAAACATACAGGCATGCCGCCAAACCTGGAAGAACTACTAGCAACACAAAGCAGAAATAGCGAAATAATAAGAGTGTGTTTCTGCAGCATGGCAGCAGTATGCTGGCCAGTAAGGAGAGGGGGGGTGAGAGGGGAGGGATGCTTCTCAGAAACCCAACGCAGCATTAAGGTGTCAAACCAGCATGACCGCAGTAACGGTCGTTAAGGGGAGTTATAACTGGGGAGGAGAGGAGGAGAGAGGAGAGGAGAGGAGAGGAGAGGAGAGGAGAGGAGAGGAGAGGAGAGGAGAGGAGAGGAGGAGGATGTCTGTCTGGGAGGAAGAGTAGGGAAAGGGAACCTTACTGGAGGAACAGCCATGTCCAGGCTGGTCTGTGACGGAAACAGAGACAGAGAGATGGATGGAGAGCAAGGTATCAACACAATGACCAGAGTTTAACAAACGGGACAACGCTTTACCTTAACCTTACCTTAAGGAGAAATAGAGAAATATAGTAAAGCAGAATTATAGTGGTGCATAATAAAAATCTATGAACTTTGCTTATTTATATTACTTTATATTTGTTGCCAAGGAACTGAGCTTTTTGTATGAAGTGTACACGTGTGTGTGTGTGTGTGTGTGTGTGTGTGTGTGTGTGTGTTTATACCTGCTGTCATAGTTGTCAGAGAACTTGTCAAACTTGTAGGTAGGCTGGAAGTCTAGTGGGCCTTCCTCAAACTCCTGAAGCAAAGCCTCCTTCTTCTTCATCATCGTCAACTGGTCAACAACAACATCATCATCATCATCACGACACAGAGAGATAAACCCAGCTATATCTTCACCACGAAAACAATCAAACTCCAAGTAAACAACAACATTTAGACCACATAACATAACATATTAGCTGACCTAACATGACTTTAAGTAAGAAGGTTTTACATTAAGTAGAGAATAGAATCTCCCCGTTCCCACTTGGCCTTTGTAAGGAGGTTAGGGAGGTTGGACGTAGGGAGGATCCGGGTTGGGGTCGGGTTAAGGGGTTAGGGTTGGGGTCGGGTTAAGGGGTTAGGGTCGGGGTTAAGGGATTAGGGTTGGGGTTAAGGGATCGGGGTTCATGGGTCGGGGCTTAGGGGTTAGGGTCAGGGTTAAGGGATTAGGGTTGGGATCGGGGTTCAGGGGTCAGGGTTTAGGGGTTAAGGTCGGGGTCAGGGGTCGGGTTTCAGGGGTCAGGATTAGGGTTGGGATCGGGGTTCAGGGGTTGGGGTTAAGGGGTTAGGGTCGGGGTTAAGGGATTAGGGTTGGGGTTGGGATCGGGGTTCAGGGGTCAGGGTTTAGGGGTCGGGGTTCAGGGGTCAGGGGTCGGGGTTCAGGGGTCAGGGTTAGGGTTAAGGTTTCTATTCCTACCTGGTCTTTGCTCCAAAGGAGGTTGTAGCTGTGACTATTGATGCAGGAACGCAGGAAGTGCATGCCGTGGTCCTGGATACGGAAATTCAGATCCCCAAACCAGAACAGCAGCCTGGGGGGGGGGGGGGGGGGGGGGGGGGGGGGGGGGTAGATAGAGGGAGGGTTGGGAGAGAGAGAAGGAGGGATGGAGAAAGAAAGAGAGAGGTTAAAGGGATTGGGTGGTAGTGACTATTAAAGGAAGAATGGAGAGATGGTGGAGATGGAGGGAGGAGAGAAAGAATGGAGAGATGGTGGAGATAGAGGGAGGAGAGGGGGTCAGGGGTCAGGGGGTGGTTACCTGTGGTCAGTGGGGTGTTAGGGTCAGGGTTCAGGGTTCAGGGGGTGGTTACCTGTGGTCAATGGGCTGAGGGGTTTTGTCGGGGTGGAACCTCTGCGTATCCAGGATGTGCTCAAACTCGTCCACACGCTCTGAGGCATAGTCCATATGAGCCGTCAGGTGACAGTTCAGAAAACACATCATGTGACCGTAGAAAGAAAGACGCACTGAAACCCCTCCTTTGTTACCCTGAGAGAGAGAGAGAGAGAGAGATGGAGAGAGAGAGAGAGAGAGAGAGAGAGAGAGAGAGAGAGAGAGAGAGAGAGAGAGAGAGAGAGAGAGAGAGAGAGAGAGAGAGAGAGAGAGATGGAGAGAGAGAGAGAGAGAGAGAGAGAGAGAGAGAGATAGAGAGAGGGAGAGAGGGAGAGAGAGAGAGGGAGAGAGAGAGAGAGAGAGAGAGAGAGAGAGAGAGAGATGGAGAGAGAGAGAGAGAGATGGAGAGAGAGAGAGAGAGAGGGAGAGAGAGAGAGAGATACTCAATAGTCTTACCCACTATACCATAGCACCAGTGTGTGTACGTGTGTGTGTGTGTGTGTCTTACCCAGTATCCAAAGATCCCAGTGCGTGTGTATGTGGCCTGGATGTCTCTGATGAATGGAACATGGCTAAGCTTAGAGAACACCAGCAGCAGCAAACCCTGCAGCCTGACAGAGGACACCTACAAACACACACCTTCTCATCAGACCACCGTGTGTGTGTGTGTGTGTGTGTGTGTGTGTGTCTGTCTGTCTGTCTGTCTGTCTGTCTGTCTGTCTGTCTGTCTGTCTGTCTGTCTGTCTGTCTGTCTGTAGTCAAATAAGACACTCTACATCAATAGGGTATTATTCAGAAACAGACTCCATGCAGGAGCCAATAAACTCACTGGGGACCTGTGTATACAGTGCATTATGGGAAAAGCAGTCTTCAGAGGGGATCTCTTTACCTTGAGGTAGCCTCGAGGTGATAGGCTGGACATGAGCATGTGACTCCATGGGTCGTCAAACACCATGTCAGAGATGAACCGCACCGGACCAGAATACACTTCCTGGAGACTGACGCGCACACACACACACACACACACACACACACACACAAGTAAAGTTTCATGTTCTCCTGAGTTTAAAAAAGATATATATATTTTTTTGTTGTAAACGGTACTACCCAATCACAACACGTCCCTCACACCACTAAACCAATCACAACACGTCCCTCACACCACTAAACCAATCACAACACGTCCCTCACACCACTAAACCAATCACAACACGTCCCTCACACCACTAAACCAATCACAACATGCCTCTCACACCACTAAACCAATCACAACACGTCCCTCACACCACTAAACCAATCACAACACGTCCCTCACACCACTAAACCAATCACAACACGTCCCTCACACCACTAAACCAATCACAACACGTCCCTCACACCACCTACCCTATCACGTAGAGGTCTGGGTGCTTTGGGGAGTTGAGGTGGAGGAGGGAGCTAAGGTCATCAGGTGGGTCAGCTGTGCTCACATTCCATGTGAACATGTGCAGCCTGGAGAGAGAGAGAGACACAGTAAGAGAGAGAGAGAGAGAGAGAGAGAGAGAGAGAGAGAGAGAGGGGGAGAGGGAGAGCCAGAGAGAGAGAGGGAGAGGGAGACACGGTGAGAGAGAGAGAGAGAGAGAGAGAGATTTAGAAACACATTGAGGCAGAGAGAAGACAGAGAGCTGGGGAGCGTGCACGTGCGTGTGCACACACACACACACACACACACACACACACACACACACAATAATATACCTACCAGCATAACATCACTAGCTGATGTAGGGCATTTCAAAGAATTGAAAGCGATAAGGCACACATGTCCACTTCATCAAAGATTACATCATGAGATAAGGTCATTAGATGACATCATTAGATTACAATGACTAATATTTACCTCTCAATACCGTTTTCCCTGAAATAAGTGTTAGTCTATTGAAACATGTAAGATATTTGTACTGACTGCTGACATAGTGCCAATAGAAAAGATGGTGAGGAAGAGCAAATATTTCCCCACATGAACCACTGTGTGATCTAAGGCTTCCACCTTTGGTAAAGACTAGAATCTAAATCAAAGAACAGAGTCATTCTGCATGGACAGCAAGAGACACACAACCAGGAACATAGCAATCTCGTTGATGCTAACTAGTTTTTCCTGGAGCGACAGGACAGGTTACTGTCATGCACCATTTTAGCCCCTACCCTGTTTCTCCTGGGAGCAGCCTTCTCTAACTGTGAACCCTGTATGTACTCTGATAAACAAACATTCACACGGCTGTCCTTCAAAATGATTGGCAGCCTTTTCTCCCCAACAAAGACTGCCTGACAGAAGGACAAAGAGAACTTAAAAAATTAAATTACAATAATATTCTCTAGCTCGCCATATCTCTGCCTCCTACTATTCCTTCAGTCACATACTCATGACTTTGTCACTGCTGTGTTGAGTTAGCCATCACTCTGCTGTCATAGTCTCCACCTGAATCTGTCCGTTTTGACCCTGTGTGCTTTCCGTCCACAGATGAGGAAGGCGTGGTCCAGCGTCTCTGAGACCCTGTGGTGCAGCCCTCCTGCTGGGTCCAGGTCGTCCACGCAGGTCATCAGCTGGTGCAGGCGCTGGTACAGAACCAGACGGCTGCCGGTCGACTGAGTGGCATCGCTGGCCGTGCTGTCGGACCTCACCCTGCCCATGGAGCCCAGGAGCCTGCGGATCTCCTCCATTACCGCCGGGCCAGCCTGCTACTACAATCCACTGACAGTCAGGTCAGCCCGGTACTACAATCCACTGAGACTCAAATCAGTCCGGTCCTACAATCCACTGACAGCCGGATCAGCCCGGTACTACAATCCACTGAGACTCAAATCAGTCCGGTCCTACAATCCACTGACAGCCGGATCAGCCCGGTCCTACAATCCACTGACAGTCAGATCAGCCCGGTACTACAATCCACTGACAGTGAGGTCAGCCCGGTACTACAATCCACTGAGACTCAGATCAGTCCGGTCCTACAATCCACTGACGGTGTGGCTCTGAGAGGTTCTCCCTGGTACCGGACTGTTCCAGCAGTGGAAGAATCAAGAATGAGCTTGGACTGGTCGGTCTAAATCAACATTACCAGATGTGTTCAGTAGGCTGGATAACCGTGGTCTGTGTGAGTTTAACTAATGGACATTTATTTCTGAAATATTTTGGTTCAAGATCTCACCTCTTTAAAGGCATTGATTAATATTAGTCCTACTAACAATAGCTCAGCATTTGATAACAAAGTCCATAAGGTTTCCATAAAAGTTCACAGTAAAAGGTTCCACAAAGCTGCAATAGGAAAGAGGAGGCATGGTGGTCGAAAAATAACTCTATCCACTGCAGGATTTCTTTATTTCAAAAAATAAAAAGCAAAGTAGAACACCAAACAAGCACCTTGATGAAATTAAAAAATAAAGAAGGTTTGTGGCTGAACAGAGAAGCTATTTTCTCAGAGAAGGTACTGGTGACTGCTGGTAGCTCCGGTTTTAAATAAAGTGTCCTTGGGCAGAGGTTCCAGGCTCCTGGTTGAACAGGTTGAGATTAAAGGGTCGTGATTGCCACAGAGAAAGGCCACGTGTAACGGGAAACTTGCCACACCAAAACCACGGTGGGTTTGGGACGGATTCTAATCCCGGCGGAAAATGCAACTCCAACCTGTTTGGATTTTTTCTCTGCAGCATTGCAGAATTAACAGCCTTAATTGGGAAACAATGGAGGATGTAGATGCAAATACACAGCCCCCCACCAAACTCACCCTTAGCTGGGAAACAGCGAAGCAATGGAGAATGTAGAAACCAAACATGCAAGCCCTCACCACACTCTGCCTTAGATGTTTAGTTGCCCTAACTTATGTTGCAGTGCGTAATTCAAGAACTTACTGTAGTAGCACTTTGGTAATACTTCAGAAATTATACCATTTGATTGTTAAGTTGACTGGCATGGTCTCTAGGATTTACACACACCACACACCTACATGTGAACTTTTCACATGTAGCACATTTTGAATTTTCTTGCTGTAATTATGTTCACAATAGGCCATTGTAATTAGGCAACCCTAATTATAAGATTAATAATCTCCAACACAATCCTCTCAGTTTGATAAGATGTTCTCCAAGAATTGTTCCCTGTAAGTGTTTGTTCTGGGAGGAATAATCAGACCAAAATCAGACTATAAAGGATTTTAGTAGACAAACAAGGGGATACTGTGACAACCATTAGGTTACTGCAGTAACATTTTCCACTTTGACAACTTAGTAGTGGAGTATATACATTATATACAAGTATATACATTACTTTAGAATACATTATTCATCACAAGCCAGCTTGTAGGTTCAATCGCAACAAAATTGTAGCTTCATGCTGAATTACTGTCGTCTCTAACCTGAAGTTGTCGACTTTACAGCTTTGCTTTTGCTCGCTGATGTCGGTTAAATGGGTCTGCGGCTGCTCGTCTTTCTCCATGGTCTCACCTGCGGAACAAATAACCGATAATCGGTTAGGTTTCATTTACGGACAGTATGACATGACAATACGTTAACATACACTTTGAAGTTGAACAGTACCTCCGTCTGTATTTGTATCTTCTGCAGTGTCCCCAGTTATTGATACGATCTTTCAGCAGACATAGAAACAGCTTCGCTTTGTTGACAGCTGAGCTGTCGCAGCTAGCATTGTATGCTTGCTAGCAAGCTACACTTCCTAATTTCAGACGCGTGCCGCCTCTGCTCTTATATGTTGATGTTATCTCAAAGTTGGCTTCTTCACGTTACCTTACTTGAGTTTGCTAGGTAAACAGTTTAAGGATGCGAAATGTACGTCACATTGTATGCTTTACCGTAGTGCTTGGTTGAATATTTAGGATTGCATACGAATTTCATAGTAAATTCCACTGGACGAAGACTCGCGTCGCTGTATTTTAGTTTGTTTACGTTCTATGACAGCCAATAAAGTCATGACATGACTTCCTGGTGGCTACTTCCGACGTCACTCTTAAAATGGAACAGCAGCGCCCCCTTGAGGAGAGTGTAATTAGTGTGACACTGACATATTCAAGCATTGAGCTTAAAAACACTTTTGGCAATTCTTTGTAAGGCATTAAAAGCAGTGCCTGACATACAGACCCTCAACGTGGTGCTGTTGTGTAGATTCGTCTGGATGTTTAGAGCGAACGATGGTCTAGTAAAACAACTGAAGAAACATTGTGATCCTTTAAGTAGGGCATCTCACAAAGACTCATGTTTAATACAATTAAACAATCCTATTATTTTGATTATATTAGGAAATCATTTTGTTTGCCATTCAAAAGTTACCCAATGAACAATAGGTTTAAAAGATTAACTTCTTATCTAATCTGCAAAGGTATTTATGCGAAGTGAGGTTCAACAGTTCCAAGTTTGAGGGCCCAAAAAAAGAACTACAAAATTGTATAAATATATTGTTTTTAATGTTGAATATCATACATGGTCTTGTAGAGAAAACTCATTGCACAAAAGCTCGTTCCATTAAAAGTGTGATGTGATTCAAAATTAAAGAAATGAAACTTAAACAAACAATCGATGAATTGCAATGTTGCCATGAAACTAAGGAACCCCCCCCCCCTCCCCTAGATACCCACTCTGACATCTCTGATAGAAAAGACAGATACAACATTTGCATACGTAGTCCCACCCCATAAAAAGAAAGGAACGATAACCCTCTAAAGAAAACAAGAATACCGTTACAACACCAGAGCTGGGATTAGGATTTGGAGCACTAATCACGGATTGAGCCCAATTGGCCAACAATGGGAGAAGGAATTTCATGACGGATTAGACATTCCTAAGGAGTGTCAGTCAGTATGACTCAGTCAGGGACTTCACAGTGCAAACTAAAACAAGGATTAAAAACAGGACTAGGGAGGACAGAGAGTTTGGTTAAAGTTTCTCCTGCCAAAGACACAGGGAGATTCCAACCCATAGTCATAGTACAGTACAACACCAGTGCATTCATAGAGACAAGAGGTTAGAGGATCTAGTACAACAAGTTTGATGATGTTCCAATGAACATGAAATCACTATCAGCACCATCATCTGTCCATTCCTCAGGTAAACTAATGACCAGTCACTGGGAAATGAAAACATAAACAAAACAAAACAAAAACTAGGAACATTTTGAAGACAATGATTTTCATTCCTAAAAGAGGTAAAAGGGGTCTGAGGAAGTTTAGATCACTTTTACTCTGGTCACATGATCATCCTGTTTCTCTCTCCTGTAGTCACATGATCATCCTGTTTCTCCCTCTCCTGTAGTCACATGATCATTCCGTTTCTCCCCCTTCACTGGTCACATGATCATCCCGTTTCTCCCTCTCTTCTCTCCATATCCCAAAAGAGTTTATGTTGTGAAGAGTCCACTACTCCTCCTCTTAACCTGATTGGACAACAGTCACGTTCCTTTTGAGAAAAGCAGTGCATGGATAGGCTTAGAGAAATGGAGTGATCATGTGACCACTACGGTAGCTTTCAAAGGCGTCTGACCTCCACCTGCCCTTTAACAGATCTGAAAAGATAAGATGGGTATAAAGGGAATGAATATAACCTATCATATAGGTTCAGATCTGATTTAACTGTCCCGGGACTCTGGGTGGGCAGGTTAGGAGGCGTGGTTGTTCAGGTGGGTTGTAGGTCATAGGTCGGAGGTCAGGGATGCTGCTGACCCCGGTTCAGGAACATAGGGATGATGTGAAGAGCAACAGATGAGAGGGAGAGGATAGAAAAAAAGAGACACCAGGAGGTTAAACTACGATATGCCTTAGTAAGTTCTGTTCCATTTAATGAAGTCTATCAAAGGCTCCTAATGTTATTCAGTTTGGACCTGATTGAATATGTCTAGGTAACCATGACACCTCATCCAGAGGGGAAGTGATGTCATGGAATGACCCTCTCTATGATTGGCCCTCCCAGGGGGAGGGGTCAATGAGAACGGACCAATCATCACTCTGATCATGCGCTGACTTACATTTGTATTGGTTGTGCTTCACTCTTCGCTAACGACCATGCCTTTGACTGGATCCTTCACTCTCATCTGTGAAACACACACACACACACACACACACACACACACACACACACACACACACACACACACACACACACCCAGCGTGAAGGACAGCAGACGTGTGTATTCAGCTGTGTGGCAGCTTGACCATATTAGGTCCTACCTCATCCAGTTCCTTCTGAGTCTCCTCCTCCATGCGGCGGATGTCCTCCATGGTCAGACCGATCCATTTATCGATGGCACAGAACAGCTGTCTGTGGAAGTTGTTGAACAAACGCTTCTCTTGCTGTGAACCAAAGAAGAGGATAAGAGAAAGAGTGTGAGAAAGAGAGAAAGTGTGAGAAATAGAGAGATAGTGAAAAAAGGGATACAGTGAGAGAGTGAGACAGACAGTGAGAGTGAGACCAGACAGTGAGACCAGACAGTGCGAAAGAGTGAGAGAGCGAGACCAGACAGTGAGAGAGCGAGACCAGACAGTGAGAGAGCGAGAGACAGACAGTGAGAGAGCGAGAGACAGACAGTGAGAGAGCGAGAGACAGACAGTGAGAGAGCGAGACCAGACAGTGAGAGAGTGAGAGACAGACAGTGAGAGAGCGAGACCAGACAGTGAGAGAGTGAGACAGACAGTGAGAGAGTGAGAGACAGACAGTGAGAAAGATTGGAAGGTGTTAAAAACAACACATGCTGACAGAGATGCCCGTGGGCGTTCTACTGTTGTACTGTTTACTGTTGTGAGTGAGCTGAGCTCACCTTCTGAATCATCCCCTCGATCTTGTTCTGGAGCCCAAACCACTTGAACTTGACCGTGACCAGCTTGTACGCACACATGTGAGGGCAGGTGGAGCTGTTTGGAAGCTCTGTCTACACACACACACACACACACACACACACACACACACACACACACACACACACACGTTTTATGTTCAAATACTTCAAAGAAGTCCAACATTTCTGTATAATTATACTAGTGAGTGTGAGTGTGTACGGAGCCAGAAAAACAGGTGCATGTACTCACACAAATATGCATACTCAGAAAATAACCAAACATAGGGCATTACTCAGAAAATAACTCTAGAGCTACAGTATGTACTGTAAAAGCTTGCTCAATCCCCAAATATGTTGGTGCTCTGGGGCAAAATTGGAGCTTAGAGTTGAAAAATGCAGCCGGTAAATACTGCTTTTTGTCACAATGACGCATGACATTGTTTCATCAAGGCTGACTCTAAGTGACAAAGAGAACACACTGTGCTTCACTTCTTAAACGGCATTCCATCTGCAGCTTGCTATACAGCGGACTGGCACAGCGAAGGATTGTGGGGGATGTAGTACCTTCCAGTTCGGGCCCAGAGGACCTCGTCCAGTCTTCTGGGACTTGAAGATGGCAGGGTCCTCATCTGCCTTGTAGTCCTACGGACAAAACACATACACTTTATTTAGTACATTTCATACAAAAACTCACAATTTAATGTCCGATCAAACAATTTATAAGTGAAAGAAATAAACTAAAAACGATATATATATATATACACACACACACACACACACACATACACACACACACACACACACACATCAGGTCAGGGGTCATCATTTCCTGCCCTCACCTTTGAGTCAACCTGGCTCTTGTCAGCGATGTCGATGTAGACCACCTCAGTCTTCTTCCACGTCTCTGGATCCAGACCATGAACCTGGAAAGGGAAAGGAAGTAACACATGAAGAAGACAGGTCAGGCTGGTGGGGACCAGGAAGGGACACATGAAGAAGACAGGTCAGGCTGGTGGGGACCAGGAAGTGACACATGAAGAAGACAGGTCAGGCTGGTGGGACCAGGAAGTGACACATGAAGAAGACAGGTCAGGCTGGTGGGGACCAGGAAGTAATATTAATACACGGTATATCTTTTTATATGGTCAAAGTTGCCATAGTGTTTCTATTCCCTTTTAAATACGACGTTGGATTATGTTGGAAAATCCACTAAATAACTGACAAACTGGCTAAATTGTTGTTTTATACCGTGAGGGGAACTAACAGCCTCCACTTTGTTTTGTATCGTCAGGGGAACTAACAGCCTCCATTTTGTTTTGTATCGTCAGGGGAACTAACAGCCTCCATTTTGTTTTGTATCGTCAGGGGAACTAACGGCCTCCATTTTCTTTTGTATCGTCAGGGGAACTAACGGCCTCCATTTTGTTTTGTATCGTCAGGGGAACTAACGGCCTCCATTTTGTTTTGTATCGTCTGGGGAACTAACGGCCTCCATTTTGTTTTGTATCGTCAGGGGAACTAACGGCCTCCATTTTGTTTTGTATCGTCAGGGGAACTAACGGCCTCCATTTTGTTTTGTATCGTCAGGGGAACTAACAGCCTCCATTTCGTTTTGTATCGTCAGGGGAACTAACGGCCTCCATTTTGTTTAGGTTGAGTGGGTTACTCACGTTGTCCTTGTCTCCCATGTCAGGCTTGTGCCAGGTCTCAATCTTGATCATGAAGTTGTCCTTCATGTATTCATTCTGGAGGACAAGACCCAACAGCATTATTCACATGGGAACATACGTATTCAAACACACGCGTGACGGCACTAACTAGACAGCAACACGGTTCATCGGCTGAAAGAGAGACAGCTGTTCAGGGTTAACACACACACACACACACACACACACACACACACACACACACACACACACACACACACACACACACACACACACACACACACACACACACACACACACACACACACACACACACACACACACACACACGATTCACAACGCAGAGGGCATTCATGCAACACATTACATGCAGTCGATCCAAACACACTCTGAAGACGATGTGTATACACACACACACACACGCACACGCACACGCACACGCACACGCACACACGCACACACCTGTGTTCATTAACCCTCATCGTCTACCATTTCCCTCCAACAGACAGGGTTACCCTCTCATCTTTCACCACCACCACTGTGTGTGTGTGTGTGTGTGTGTGTGTGTGTGTGTGTGTGTGTGTGTGTGTGTGTGTGTGGCACAATGAGCAGCAGTAGTCTTCATTCTTGTCATAGTCTACACAGTCAGAGCTGAAACCAGACCAGTACATGGTGAGCCTTCATGGAGAGGAATGAGTAAGAAGCTGTCAGTTAAGAATGGACCAAGACCCAGGTCAAACCAGAGAAAACATGGTTACCAAACCCTCTAGAACAGCACAAAACCTGAGCACAGAAAACATTATTATTTTAAAACTATACCAACAGACAGCTTCTAGGAACAGCTACATTTGATATAATAACTAACATATAGCTAATAACTAATAAAAAATAACGTGCTGTTGCTGCGGCAGTCACCAGAAACACTTGAAGCAATTGACATCTGCATGCTGAATGGATGAGGTGACGTCGCTATGCTAGGGATGTTAAACGTGATTGGATGAGTTCACGTCACAATGCTAGGGATGTTAAACGTGATTGGATGAGGAGATGTCGCGATGCTAGGGATGTTAAACGTGATTGGATGAGTTCACGTCACAATGCTAGGGATGTTAAACGTGATTGGATGAGGAGATGTCGCGATGCTAGGGATGTTAAACGTGATTGGATGAGTTCACGTCACAATGCTAGGGATGTTAAATGTGATTGGATGAGGTGATGTCGCTATGCCAGTGATGTTAAATGTGATTGGATGAGTTGACTGGACGTCAACTCATCCAATCACATTTAACATGTGATTGGATGAGTTGACGTCCATGTGCTAGTGAGGGTAATCGTGATTGGACGGATTGATGTGGCTGTGGTACTGAAAGCTCATGTGATTGGCTGAGTGTGGAGGAAGCAGTACTCACTGTTAGGACTGGAGACAGCAGGGCAGAGGTGGACATTCAAAGAGAGACAGGAGGAGAAAAAACAGAAGCAACATCTCAGCTTCATGTGGTGAACTGTCTGATCAAACCACTCTGCAACAATATGCTGCTTCCAACATTTTAACCAAATCATTAGTTTATAAAGTTTATAAAATTAACATTTTATTTTGATGTTGACATTAAGTGTGGATGCATTAGTATATTGCTAATTTGTGCACTGTGTGTGTGTGTGTGTGTGTGTGTGTGTGTGTGTGTGTGTGTGTGTGTGTGTGTGTGTGTGTGTGTGTGTACTCACTGGTCCTGCAGTAGGGGTAAGCGTTCCAGGCCTTCTCATGGATTTTGAGGGCTGCTGCTGGAGCCAGCAGTCGGACTACATTTGGCACTTTACTGCAGACAGTACTTATTTTGAATAGAGGTGACGAGGTAAAAACATGGAGGACGTAGATTAAAGAGCAGGAGCGAAGAGAGGCACAAGCAGAACCACACAGAACCACACAGAACAAACCTTCTGACTGACATAGAACCACACAGAACCACTACTGGACCAACCATCTGACTGACACAGAACCACATAGAACAAACCTTCTGACTGACATAGAACCACACAGAACAAACCTTCTGACTGACATAGAACCACACAGAACAAACCTTCTGACTGACATAGAACCACACAGAACCACACAGAACAAACCTTCTGACTGACATAGAACCACACAGAACCACACAGAACAAACCTTCTGACTGACATAGAACCACACAGAACAAACCATCTGACTGACACAGAACCACACAGAACAAACCTTCTGACTGACATAGAACCACACAGAACAAACCTTCTGACTGACATAGAACCACACAGAACCACTCCTGGACAAACCTTCTGACTGACACAGAACCACACAGAACCACTACAGGACAAACCATCTGACTGACACAGAACCACTACAGGACAAACCTTCTGACTGACACAGAACAAACCTTCTGACTGACACAGAACCACACAGAAACACTCCTGGACCAACCTTCTGACTGACACAGAACAAACCTTCTGACTGACACAGAACCACACAGAAACACTCCTGGACCAACCTTCTGACTGACACAGAACAAACCTTCTGACTGACACAGAACCACACACAACCACTACTAGACCAACCTTCTGACTGACACAGAACCACACACAACCACTACTGGACCAACCTTCTGACTGACACAGAACCACACAGGGATGTTAGTGCAAAGCAGAGGAGAAAAAAAGGTAAGCAGCATTGGGAAACAAGCAGAACCAGAAGTACCGGATTGTTTCAAAAATAAAAGTTCCTACGAGGAGTTAAGTTATGTGTTAAATTTGTTACTTGAAATATATTTGTCTTTATTGTCAAATTCACTTGTCATATTAATAAGATCCTCCTTGTAGAACCTTTAGCACCAGTTAGTTATAAAAAGATTAGGTAAGTTTCAGCTATGGCAGATGGATTGTTATCACACATATTTTGCTAAAAACTTAATTTTGTTAGACATATTTGGTGAAAAAGTGTTTTGTGACAAGTATAAGTATTCACCAGCCATGACTAAAAGTTAAATCTGATATTTGTTTGTCTTTTCAACATGTTTATTGATGTTGAACTGAATTATAAAAAACAAATCTTTTTATAAAATAAATAGATATTGAAAAGACAATCCTAAACGTTCCAGGCCTTTGGAACAGAAGTATAAATTTGACAGGTTACATTTCGTTAAGACTTTGGTTGTATGTTAAACGCTCTCACAGATGTTGGGTCACTTGGTGAAGACAAGATCTGTATTTTCAACATTTGAAATTCTAAGAAAATTATTTGAGGCCTGGGATATTCAAAGAGTTTCAAACTAATGATAAATCAAGACAGTTTGAAAAAAAGCTTCAAAGCAAATCTGGTTGATCGTATCACAGACATCCTTCCCCCCAACAGTTTCCACACACAATGGATCGATATGTTTTTTGGACTGAAGCTGGTACTTCGGCATGTGGTAGATCTCGTTTGTGTACTGTGTGTGTGCATGTGTGTGTGTGTGTGTGTGTGTGTGTTACCTCTGCAGGTGGTAGATCTTGTTTGTGTACTGTGTGTGTGCGTGTGTGTGTGTGTGTGTGTGTTACCTCTGCAGGTGGTAGATCTTGTGTGTGTGTGTTTGTGTGTGTGTATATGTGTGTGTGTGTGTGTGTCTTACCTCTGCAGGTGGTAGATCTTGTGTGTGTACTGTCCCTTCTCTCCATCCTTCTCATAGGGCTCGTTCACCAGGACCTCCACTCCCTCTCCTCCGCCCGTCTCATTCTTACTGGTTTCTGCCACCGCAAACAGCTGGCCCACCTGGTACTGGAGGAGAGACAGGAGAGGGCGGTGACACACATACACACACACACACACACACACACACGTCTAACCCTAACCCAAACAGCTCGCCCACCTGGTACTGGAGGAGAGACAGGAGAGGGCGGTGACACACATACACACATACACATACACACACACACACACACACGTCTAACCCTAACCCAAACAGCTCGCCCACCTGGTACTGGAGGAGAGACAGGAGAGGGTGGTGACACACACACACACACACACACACACACACACACACACACACACACACACGTCTAACCCTAACCCAAACAGCTGGCCCACCTGGTACTGGAGGAGAGACAGGAGAGGGC
This sequence comes from Aplochiton taeniatus, assembly GCA_017639675.1. Taxonomy (NCBI): domain Eukaryota; kingdom Metazoa; phylum Chordata; class Actinopteri; order Galaxiiformes; family Galaxiidae; genus Aplochiton; species Aplochiton taeniatus. The sequence goes on from CM030182.1 coordinate 18,859,084, forward strand.
GGTGACACACATACACACACACACACACACACACACACACACACACACACACACACACACACACGTCTAACCCTAACCCAAACAGCTGGCCCACCTGGTACTGGAAGGACAGCAGAGAGTGGTCTGTGACACACACACACACACACACACACACACACACACACACACACACACACACACACACACACACACACACACACACACACACACACACACACACACACACACACACACTCACTCCCAGGTCAAAGAGCCCATGTTGTATTTCCTTAGTTAACCATTATCCAGACACAGACATCAACACAATTAGAGAAAGAACAAGAGGCATGTCAGCAGAAAGCTGGTATCCTCTTTCTCTTTCTCTCCTCTCCTCCCCCCCTCCCCCCGCCCTCGTCTTCCCCTCGTCTTCCATCTTCCCCTCCGCCTACCCCTCACTTCCCCCTCCCTCCCTACCCCTCACTTCCCCTCCCTCCCTCCCTCCCTCCCTCCCTCCCCCTCACTTCCCCTCCCTCCCTCCCTACCCCTCACTTCCCCTCCCTCCCTACCCCTCACTTCGCCACCCTCCCTACCCCTCACTCGTCCGTCCGTCCGTCCGTCCGTCCGTCCGTCCGTCCCTCCCTCCCTCCCTCCCTCCCTCCCTGTTCTTTCCTTCCTCCCCTCTGTCTCTAACTTTATCCCTCACCCCATCTGTGTTTTCAAAAGCCACTTGAAACAAATATTTACCAGTAATTTCAAACCAAAAGAAATAAAAGTAAATACTATTTTAAAGACTTTTCTTTGTACTTCTTTAACAACACTGCTGGGAGACTCTGTTGTGTTTTGAGAGGGTCAGATATTGTCTCTTGTCTCCTGATTGGGTGCGGATGCCCAGCCTTGTCTCCTGATTGGGTAGGGATGCCTTAACCTCTCTGAGTTAGGGATTCTCATTCTGGTCCACATGAGTCTCTGTGACACTCACACTCACGTGACAGAAGCTTCCTGTGTGTAGACTCTCACCTATGTTAAACTACAGGCGTCCTGTGGTCCGCCCATCCTTCATAAACTGGTTCTTTACAAAGCCCACTAACCACTGCCATATTCCTGCCGAGTTTCAGGTGAGCAAAGTTCAGCTTCTCTTTTGATCAAACGTCATCCATCTAATTGGGAATGTATGGACTGAGTAATGGGGAGGCCATGTTAAGATGGTGGTGTTGATCTCATCAATCCTCACTGGTGATGGTACATATTTAATCCTGACTGACTGTAGCAGACAGACAGACAGACAGACAGACAGACAGACAGACAGACAGACAGACAGACAGACAGACAGCCATAGCCATGTGGCTCTGTCTACAACCACAAAGAGAGGTCTGGTCACCTGGTTCACCTTAGTTCTGGGTTTGTGTGGTGTAAAAAGTACAAAATCAGAGCAGCAGTAGCACAGGCCAAAATCTGCTCTACACATAAAGAGTGTTAGCAACACGAGGCCAGAAGAACAGACCAGGATCACTGTCACCTCCCAGTGACATCAACAATACTGGGTTTAGAATAGGGTTAGGGTCACCTCCCAGTGACATCAACAATACTGGGTTTAGATTAGGGTTAGGGCCACCTCCCAGTGACATCAACAATACTGGGTTTAGATTAGGGTTAGGGTCACCTCCCAGTGACATCAACAATACTGGGTTTAGATTAGGGTTAGGGTCACCTCCCAGTGACATCAACAATACTGGGTTTAGAATAGGGTTAGGGTCACCTCCCAGTGACATCATCAACACTGGGTTTAGATTAGGGTTAGGGTCACCTCCCAGTGACATCATCAACACTGGGTTTAGATTAGGGTTAGGGTCACCTCCCAGTGACATCATCAACACTGGGTTTAGATTAGGGTTAGGGTCACCTCCCAGTGACATCATCAACACTGGGTTTAGATTAGGGTCACCTCCCAGTGACATCATCAACACTGGGTTTAGATTAGGGTTAGGGTCACATCATCAACACTGGGTTTAGATTAGGGTCACATCCCAGTGACATCATCAACACTGGGTTTAGATTAGGGTCACATCCCAGTGACATCAACAACACTGTCTTTATCATTATTATTATGTATTATTATTCATCTTCATATTCATATTCATATTATTATTAATTAACAACACAGTCTTTAGATTGGGTTGTCCAGCAAACCAGCACTACCAGTTGATCCTGCTGCACCAACCAGTAGAACAGGTAGTTCAGGAACAAATCAGAGACAAGCAGTTTGGACAGTATGTTAAATGTTCTGTCATTATATCTGGGAGGTAAAGCAGCACAGACAATAGCTGCTACACTCGTTAGCCGGGTATGGAAAGGGCATGAGACACAAACACCTATGGTAGTAATGAGTGGGATCGCACGTGTGTGTGTGAGTGTGTGTGTGTGTGTGTGTGTGTGTGTGTGAGAGAGAGTGTGTGAGTGTGTGTTCTTACCTCCTCCACTGATATAGGCAGGACAACTCGGCTGAAATAGAATGAGACAGTGTTATGCACCAAAACAAACCATCCAATCAACGGCCACCAGCAGGTTACTAAGCAAAAACTAGATCAATCAATCAATGCATCAATAGATAGACCTCCTTGGTTACTAAGTAACTAGATCAATCAATAACTCAATAAATAGTCCGAAGCTTCGTAAGCACTAAGCAACCAGGGAATATGGATTTTTCTATACAATAGATGCCGTGTTTTCTCTATATCGGGAAGGCATTTATTTTTCTCGATACATAGTGGCTCACACTAACTTTGAGATTTGAGATGCATCATTTGAAACAAAAGTTACAACCAAACAGTTTGAACGTTTCATTAATATTTGAATGTGTGTAAATATGTTCCCTGTGTCTACACCTGGCTCTGTACCATGTAGAACCTATTTATTAAAAAAAAACGACTCCAGAGCACCACTTCCACCCTGACAACACATCTCTATGACGACGGAGGATGAGGACCAGTGACACGGGAGAAACCAGCTATCCTTACATTAATCTAAAGATAACCTTATGTCAATCATTACACTGGCTATCAATCACTGAGGCACCACACACTATCAAAGATATCAGCATTACACTGGCTATCCTAACAGACCCCTGTCAATCATTACACTGGCTATCCTAACAGACCCCTGTCAATCACTGAGGCACCACACACTATCAAAGATATCAGCATGACACTGGCTGGGAGCCAACAGGCAGCCCTGTGTCAATAAGAGGCCTGGGTTGGTCTAATAAAACCGTCTCAGATCAGGAACTGTTAGACGAGAATAAATTAACTTTCTGGTATCTTACTACCACCAACATGGCCGCCAGGGTGTGACTATGTTATACCTGCACAGCCTCAGGGTGTGTGTGTGTGTGTGTGTGTGTGTGTGTGTGTGTGTGTGTGTGTGTGTGTGTGTGTGTGTGTGTGAGAGAATATAAGGCCTGTGTGTGTGTGTGTATATATCTGTCTTCCCCTCAGTGTGCCACTGTACAATAGCCAATTAATCGCCAGCTGTCGTCAGTCTAGAACATCCTGAATATTTCATTAAAAGCAGATACGGCTGTAAGAGGACTCCACCAGGGCTCTGCCATCCAGGGCTAGCAGTCATGCTAACAGGGGACGCTAACACAATGCTGAGCTCTTTGGTGGCACAAATGCTAACAGGTGCACTGATAATGCTGGGCTGTACAGTGCCAAAAGGCCAACGGAAAACTGGAAAAATGCTAAAAGGATACTTACTGTCCACTATGCTACCACAATGCTGTCAGTGATGCTAACACAAAACTGGCCTGTATGGTACAGTTATGCTAATATAACACTGGCCTCTTATGGTACAGTGAAGCTATCAGTGATGCTAACTCACACAGACCACTATGGCACCACAATGCTAACAGTGATGCTAATATAACACTGGCCTCTTATGGTACAGTGAAGCTATCAGTGATGCTAACTCACACAGACCACTATGGCACCACAATGCTAACAGTGATGCTAATATAACACTGGCATCTTATGGTACAGTGAAGCTATCAGTGATGCTAACTCACACTAGGCACTATGGCACCACAATGCTAACAGTGATGCTAATATAACAGTGACACTGATCCCACCCAACACACTCTAGCTTCAAGCTAATCTGTGACTGACACATTGTGAAACAGGCTTAGCTTGAAACTGCTCCCCCTAAATCTAAACAAGCCAGCCTGACCCAAACAAACAGCTTGTTGTTCTACCACCAAGATGAAATTCACTAAATCTCCAACCCCTTTTTGTTGGTTTAAACTTTAACAGGAATTTCTTTATAGATTTTTTCATTTGTATTTGTTTTAACCAGGGAAGGTAAATTAAATATAGGCATATATATTTATACATTTATAATATATTTATATAACACTGTGTTGGTTGGTTTGGAAATGAATTAGCTAGAAAAAGTAGAGGATTTGACTCAATATAGTGAACTATGAACATTTGAACAATCTATCCATGGTCCCTGTATTGTATTGTTTGTTATTTGACAGTTTGTAAAGGCAATATTTGCTTTGTAGTTGCCATGCCAATATAGCAAAATGACCATGGGGAAACAGTGTATGCAATGTAATAGATTTCAGGATCTAATTGGGATTGGTTTAACCCTGAAAAAAATATACAGATTGGTATGATTTGATCACAGACTTCATTTTTGGTGTGTTCAACTAAATAACACAATTTAATTTTAAAAAGTTTTTTTTAGGCCAGACATTGAGAAGTGGATTTACTTCCTCCGTCCTTTGCTCGGTGGTCATATGACAGTTCTCTTATAACGAGTTACACTATATGGCCACATGACACCAATTAACTTAGATATTCTAGGCTTTCATATTCAAAAACTCAAAAACTAAATTAGCTTTCCATGAAAAATGCTGGCTAATAGGGTAACACATACGATACTTTCTGAATATATAGTCATGAACTTTGCTTATATCACTTTGGTAATAATTCCCCTCATTTGCCTGACTTGATCCAGTAATTGTTCTTGAATTGTTCCGTAGGCCTATATTGATTCATTCAGGTGTGGCTTAGAGACAGGTGTCGACACGAAGCGCTAATACCCAAAAGTGACATAACTACAGTACGAATAAAATGTCAACTTAAAACAGAAATTATGTCCACACAATTCGTAATTATTATCCCATCGACAAAAATGTTTTGACAAAGTTTGCGAAGCCTCTTTGGATGACGAAAAGTCACGGCAAATAGCCACATACACACTCGCTTCAGGTTAGTTTCTTTCAGCTTTCAAAACAAAAACGTTAATAATAGGCTGACCACAGCAGTGTAATTACTCACAATTCTTTAATAAGCATGTCGACTTTGGGCTCCGTCTGTAAGTTGCATGGAAAAGTTAAAAACTGGAGAGTTTCTTCCTCAAGTTAACGTAGTTCCCCGCTCGAGCTCGGCCAGTCCCGTAACCATGGACTGTCTGTCTGATTTGACACTTCCTGGCAGTCACCGAAAGGGGCGCGGAATCCCAGCTGTGACCCCTCCTACTAGAGTTTCAGGTGTTTCACAGGTAGGCTTAATGAACTATTTACATTGTCGCCTTCTACCGTTAAAAGTGAACTTTTAACACAGTAGGCTATTCTGAAATGTGGGCCTATTGGAAATATTGATAACGTTTCAGGCCACATCTGTAACATCGATCGACAGTGAGACAGCAGAGAGGCAGATACTCAGGTGTCTTATCTTATTGAGAGCTGCGAACGTGCCTTAGTGAGTTTAAAATGTTTTAACAGTTGGCAGGCGTCTCTCAGAACAGCTCCAGCGACAGAGAGAGCCGACTGCCATCCCATCGATACGACGGCAGTCTGCCTGGTTTCCCAGGTTGGTGAAAGCAGCGACAGTTGAAAGGGCGGGAGACAAGACAACAGGACAAAGCAGAGGAGAGGTGTGTGTGTAAAGGAGAGGTGTTGTCGTACATGCATGTGTTGAACAAGTGTTGTCACCTTTAATGCCAGCCCGTCAAACCTGTAAAGGCAGAAAGCCTAATCCAGGCACAACTCCTTTTTGTTCTGTTCCGGATCAGCCTGCTTCTGTCAGTTAATGAGGTAATAATAACATGCCGCTGATGGGACAGAGAAATAGGTTTGGGCTACGTTAGTCCAACTGGGAACTGAATATACGTACAGTGGTCCATGTAAATACTGTCCCGTATTCTGCCAGGAATGGGTAACATTCTCCCTGTGTAGGACTATTGTAAGGCTAAAGACAAGTTCACACTACATGGACGGTAATGCAATTTTTCATTATAGTCCAATGGAACACATTCTATTAAAAACTCCGTGTAATTAAGTTGATCGGCAGTCTGTAGTGACAAAATAAATTGCGACAGCGGTGTACTGCTCCCTCCTGGTATAAGGGAGTACAGCTGTACTTTATAAGTTTATCTTTTTTTCTTAAACTTTAAAAGGAATACAACGGACACAGATGTAAAAATTGCTATTTCAGTTTATTTATTTTTTTATATACCGATCTGTGTTTTTTTTTTTCTTCATTTAATTGAAACATGACTCACAATTTCAATACCAATGGCTAAATTGTGATGTAAAACAAACAAAAGACTAAATAAAAACAAAATATACAGAATTTGAACTTTAAAACAACAAAATAAACACAATACATTTGAAGGACAAAAAAATATATAAAAAAATACAAGTCAAGGAAAAATAGAGCTAATTGTGTCAGCTAATTTTCCCAACCAGCTTGTAATATTCGTCACATAATCCCGTATTCAAATCCACGGCCTTAACCTTTCAACATCCCAGAACAAACAATCTACAATTACAACAATCCATATACCATACAATCAATCATTTAATTAAAATCAATCAATTTCATAATAATACTAAATTGTCACCTCTAAAACAAGGAAGGTGTTTGTATTGTGGACATAGACTGAGAAGTGTTCTACTTTTAAGGTATGGCAGTTTGACAAAGTGCTGATCCTACTGTTACTGGACGGGATTAACCCTTTCCCCACCAGACAGACAGTCAAGCTGAAGTACTGCATCTGCTGGATTCATCACATCCTCCTATTGGAGTCCCACCTGTCTGTCCATGCAGCCTAGAGCAAAGCAGCCATTCAATATGTTCAGGAAGCATTATGCATGCAGCTACTAAGGACTACCCTTAGTAGTCCTACCCTTAGACTACCCTCCTGTAGATCCATTGAGATTAGGGATGGGCGTCTTCTGCGTGTCTATGCTGTGTGTGTGTGTGTGTGTGTGTGTGTGTGTGTGTGTGTGTGTGTGTGTGTGTGTGTGTGTGTGTGTGTGTGTGTAAACATGTTTCTGAACTGAGAGACGTAACAAGCCAAAAGCGAAGCCCCAGAGAGGAGTAAAATATAATTTTTTTTCCTGAATATAAAAATATACCGTATCTTCACAACTCCCATGTTTTCAATTCAAAACAAAACACAACTGCCCGAACTAATCCAGCAGGCATACATTCAGAAACCACCAGGCAGAGTGAAACCATTCACTAAGACAGGCAGAGCTAGCCTATTCACTAAGACAGGCAGAGCTGGCCTATTCACTAAGACAGGCAGAGCTAGCCTATTCACTAACACAGCTAACATAGGCAGAGCTATGGAAGCC
>CM030182.1:18869207-18871438 GCA_017639675.1 Aplochiton taeniatus
TATGGAGGGGTGAGGTATAGAGGGTGAGGTATGGAGGGGTGAGGTATAGAGGGTGAGGTATGGAGGGGTGAGGTATGGAGGGGTGAGGTATAGAGGGTGAGGTATGGAGGGTGAGGTATAGAGGGTGAGGTATGGAGGGTGAGGTATGGAGGGTGAGGTATAGAGAGGGAGGTATAGAGGCTTGAGGTGTGTGTGTGTGTGTGTGTGTGTGTGTGTGTGTGTGTGTGTGTGTGTGTGTGTGTGTGTGTGTGTGTACTCACCCAGAGCGGGTCTCCCTCCAGAGGGCCCACCATAGCCATGAAGAGAGGCTGCTGCAGCAGAGCAAACAGAGCGCTGATCAGAGACTGCATCCCCGTCAGACTGCCAAACTGAGAGGACGGGTACCTGCAAGGGACACAATGCACCAGCGTGTTCACTTTTTAACTTTGAATAATATCATCATATAACCCTATAGTACTACACATAGGCCTACATACTATCAGTTGTTATGATTTGGAGATGGATGTACATAGTTTACTGGAGTGTTTTAGATTGACTGGTGAAAAGGTGTCATCATTGACTAGATATGCAGCAGCTAGTTTATTACAGTTTAGAACAAGCCTTGCTGTGATAAACCGTTTCACCTTGGTACAGCTGTAGAATGTGAAGGCTGGTACCATCACGACAACCAAATGATCACACACACTCACACTCACTCTCTCTCTTTCAGACAATCACACACACGGACACCCCAACACATTCACACACACACATACACACACACACACACATCACCCTCCGCCCCTTGAGACACTTACACAGCGGCGTAGAGCCCTCCTACTGCGGAGTGAATGAATCCTCTCACAATGGTGTGTAAGACAAACGACAAAATCTGAAAGAAAGAGAGAAAAAAGACACAAATTAATTTGACACATCATAAACTATAGTATTTGTCCCAAAATGGTTCCCATGTTTTACTAAACAATCTGGCTGCCAAGGGGACACCACCCACAGTCCCAGATAAATAACCTGTAATGACGCTACACACCACTAGGCGTCACTATAACACCTACCAATACCAAACGCCTGCATTAGGCCTGACATTGGAGCCTGTATCACTGCATGGGTCTCTCTCTCTCGTGTGTGTGTGTGTGTGTGTGTGTGTGTACCTGCAGGGGCAGACTGGGCACCAGGCAGGTGGCTCCAAAGCAGACCAGCAGCAGGTTGGTAAAGATGAAGGCTCTGGTGGCGTTGGTTATCTTCTGGATCTGACGGTCGGGTCGTCTGGGCTGCCCCGGGTCCCTGGTGAACACACAGCACAACTCTGTCAGGGTGCGCTTGATTCCTAAGCGTGCTATTTCCTCTAGAACGAAGGGTGTGTGTGTGTGTGTGCGTGTGTGTGCGTGTGTGCGTGCGCGCGCGTGCGTGTGTGTGGTGTTGGGACAGACCACAGTGTGTGTGTGTGTGTGTGTGTGTGTGTGTATGTATGTGTGTATGTGTGTATGTATGTGTGTGTGTGTGTGTGTGTGTATGTATGTGTGTGTGTGTGTGTGTGTGTGTGTTAGGACACTCACTGCTTCTTGCCGTTCTTGTCATTTTCGTCTTCACAGTCTTTGAGTTTCCAGTCCATGATGTAGCCAATCACAGGAGAGGTGATCAGACACAGCAGCTGGAGCACGCCAAAGATGGACGTATACACACTCACTGAGATGGAGAGGGGGATGTGGAGAGAGAGAGAGAGAGAGAGAGAGAGAGAGAGAGAGAGGGATGGAGAAAGAGAGACTGGGGTTATCCTTAGCGCTCATTAAAAACAACATACCAACAACGTCTTACCCAAACTAAAGGATGACTTTACAGGCTTAAGGAGGAATGGTTTACTGGAACCTGCTTTCTCTCATAGCAGAGTCTATATATGTATTAGTATGTCCTGCTTTCTCTCATAGCAGAGTCTATATATGTATTAGTATGTCCTGCTTTCTCTCATAGCAGAGTCTATATATGTATTAGTATGTCCTGCTTTCTCTCATAGCAGAGTCTATATATGTATTAGTATGTCCTGCGTTCTCTCATAGCAGAGTCTATATATGTATTAGTATGTCCTGCGTTCAACCAGTGCTTCAAGTTTGATGGCATGAACGTTTGTCATCGAAGGAACAGACCAAAGGAATCAACCAAGGAAAAAAGACAGAGATGCTTGGGAATGATGAAGGGAAGTGATCTGTGATCTGCACTTTGGCCTTACCAACTTCCAT
>CM030182.1:18871638-18876638 GCA_017639675.1 Aplochiton taeniatus
TCCTCCTCTGCACTGAAATAGCAGCAGCAGAGAGAGAAGAAGAGAGAGAGAGAGAGGAGAGAGAGAGAGAGAGAGAGAGAGAGAGAAGAGAGAGAGAGAGAGAGAGAGAGAGAGAGAGAGAGAGAGAGAGAGAGAGAGAGAGAGAGAGAGAGAGAGAGAGAGAGAGAGAGAGAGAGAGAGAGAGAGAGAGAGAAGAGAGAGAGAGAAGAGGAGGAGACAGGAAGCAAGAAAGGTTAGCAACAAGTCATAAGCAGTGTGTCTAAGCAGAGTGTAGCCGACTCAGCTCAAAACCACAGGACAGGACAGAGAGTTTAAACATTAGGACCAAACCAATCACAGGACAGAGAAAGGTTTTCAACACCAGGACCAAACCAATCACAGGACAGAGAAAGGTTTAAACATTAGGACCAAACCAATCACAGGACAGAGCAGAACATAGAGACACATTCACTCAGAGAGTAACAGACAGACAGACAGACAGACAGACAGACAGACAGACAGGTACCTGTGTTGAGGTCCCCATCAGTAAGAGCTTCCAGGATGTTGTTCAGGGCTCCCATGTAGAAGATCAGCCTGAGCTGAGTCACACACATAGTGATCAGACTCAGCATGAAGATGGGACTGAACACACTCCTCATGAAGGATGGAGCTGGAGAGGAGAGGAGAGGATTATTAAAAACACCGGTATCTGTGTAGATGTGTGTTTGAATCTAGGATAGGTATATGTATAGATATGTATGTATAGATCTATCATATCTACATATCTATCACAGATTGATGAAGTTGTTCCCTGACATTCCTCTCTAGTTTCAGTGTTGGAGCGTTGAAGAGGGGACAGGTTCTAACCTGCATGGAGAACATTGAGTCACCTCTCCAGGTATTAACATGTGATAGGACAAGATGTCTTCTTCCCCTTGTCATAAAGGAGCATTCCACCAAATACAACAACACATTCATGATATTCCTCAACAATTGTGAACAAGAGAAGTGCATGATGGTGTGATTGTGTGTGTGTGTGTTTATGTTTATGACTCAGGGTGTGTGTGAGTGATTGTGTATGTGTGTGGACGGACCACAGTGTGTGTGTGTGTGTGTGTGTTTATGACTCAGGGTGTGTGTGAGTGATCGTGTGTGTGTGTTGACAGACCACAGTGTGTGCATGTGCGTGTGTGTGTGTGTGTGTGTGTGTGTGTGTGTGTTTAGGACTCAGGGTGTGTGTGTGTTCATATGAAGTGTCTGTGTGTTTCTGAAGTGTGTGTGTGTGTGTGTGTTTAGGACTCAGGGTGTGTGTGTGTTCATATGAAGTGTGTGTGTGTTTCTGAAGTGTGTGTGTGTGTGTGTTTATGACTCGGGGCTCTTAGTAGACAAGCTGCCGCTCCAGGACACACTGTTTCTCCAGAGCATCACACACACCACTAAGACCAGAACTAACCTCTGTGTGTGTGTGTGAATGGTTTACATTCCACATGAGGCCACAATCAGGGAACAAGGTAGCCGTCATATCCAGCATGTTTACTGCTCTACACACACACACTCATGCACACATGCACACACACACATGCACACACGCACACACACACACACACACACACACAAACACACAGCAGTGCCCGGTGGCTGGTGTCAGTGACAATGGAGGGTTTATGAAGGACTTCACTGGCATCCTTTATTCTTGATGGTTCCGTCTGTGTGTCTAGAGCTCATCCTTATAGCTCCAGATGTCACGCGAAATTAATTCAAATAAACACAGACAACAGTTCACAGAAACATCAGCCGCTCTTCCTTTTTAACTGACACATCACTCAATCATTTACATTTACATTTACATACAGAAAGAAAAACTAAATTCTTTCAAATTTAAGAAATAGCGTAACATGTCAGAATATAACTAGGCTAAACTAGAGCAAACCAAAGCAACCCTGGATGTTATGGAGGTCATGGAGGTCACCCCGGGAAATGGGGGAGTTAATTGTGGAGAAGGTGATCAGGGGGGATACGGGGTGAACTGAGGGGAACGTCAGGTCTAATCACACATGGAGGTTAGTGGGGCCACAGTGCAGCCAGACCCTCACTAAACCCCTCAGCCAATGGCAGCGCCCCGCTGAGCCCCTCAGCCAATGGTAGCGCCCCGCTGAGGGCCTGGCAGCGTAAAGGGTTCAAAGGGCAACAGCAGTCCTGCTGTGTCAGCATTAGGATCAAGCAATCAGGCGAGAGACGCTGAGTCATGGTGGGCCCTGTGTTCCACCCTCAGTCACCAAAAGAGACACCCTGACCTCTGACCTCTAATACCTAATAAACAGGGTGACTTACTCTCCTCTTGGCCCGGGCCCTGGACCTCCAGGTCCACAGTGGACAGGCAGAGTTTGTTGGCCTCCTGTGAGGCCAGGTCTTTGGGCTGCTGCTGCTGCTGCTGGTAGTGCTGCTTCATGGAGTTCCCCACGCTCAGACGGCGCCCCACGGTGGTCACCTGGCGGTAGAACTGCTTCCCTGTTATCTTGTGGTCAAAACCCAGCCAGCTGAACTTGATCTTTACACTGAGAGGGAGAAAGAGAGAGAGAGAGAGAGAGAGAGGAAATGTTGGATCTAAATATTGGTGAAAGAAAACAAAACCTGTTGATCTCTTGGCTTCATGGCTTTCCCTTTCCTCAGGTGTGTTTGTGTGTGTGTGTGTGTGTGTGTGTGTGTGTGTGTGTGTGTGTGTGTTATTATGAGTGGGCTGGAAGGAATGGAAGGGCTCTAGGAAGCTTTTCTCTGCACTGAGAAGGATTTCATCCTGAGCAGAAACCTATCCAGAGGTTATAACTGGCTGTCTGACTGTCTGTCTCTCTGTGTGTGTGTGTGTGTGTGTACCTGTAGTCCATGTCCTCAGGGCCAGGGAAAGGCTCCAGTGGCCAGTTGAAGAAGCAGTTGAGGAAGACGAGGCCGGCACAGCCTGCCCACACACACAGGATGGTGATGAAGGTGGCCCCGAGGTCATAGATCACCTACACACACACACACACACACACACAGGTTTATTAACTTATTACTAACTAACGAATCAGCTAACTACCGTAACTTAATGCTACTAACTAACCAGCTAACCAACTAGCTAACCAGCTAACCAACTAGCTAACCAGCTAACCAACTAGCTAACCAGTTAACCAGCTAGCTAAGGTACCTTGATGCCAGGGAAGGTGACTAACTAACCAGCTAGCTAACCACTAACCAGCTGGCTAACTAGCTAACCAGCAAGCTAACCAGCTAACCAGCTAGCTAAGGTACCTTGATCCCAGGGAAGGTGACGGCTGAGGAGGCGTAGGAGCCGATCATCAGGGCGATGAAAGTGGACCGCAGGTCTCCAAACATGTTGGGAAGCTGTCAGGATCAGATAAGAGGAAGGTATGGAGGGAGAGGTGGGGAGGGGGGGGGAGGTAGAGAGGGAAAGGAGGGGGGGAGGTAGGGGAGGGGGCGATGGAGAGGGGGAGGTAGGAAGGAGGAGGCGGAGGTAGGGAGGGGGAGGCCGAGGTAGGGAGGGGGAGAGAAGGAGTGAGTTATGTCACACAGGTCAACAACAATGAAAGTTTCCCAACCTGTTACACGACCTCTTTCACAGCACACATTTCTAGACATAAATGCTTCTTCCACAACAACAAAAGCCTGTAAATATGACTTGATGACAGGCAGAGTGTGGTAGAGGTGTGAGCCCTGTGCTGACAGAGAAAACCCAAGAGGACAGCCTGTTCTCAAACTCAGGTTCAACACTATTCTGAGGAAAACCAGAAGGAGAGATAAAGAACAGGGGGGCGTGAGATGGAAAGAAAGAAAGAAAGAAAGAAAGAAAGAAAGAAAGATGTTTTAACAAAGAGAAAGAAGAGAAGAGTCAGTTATGAAAGCAAGATGTGTCTGTGTTATGATCTGAATGACATCAGGGCTAGCTACATGTGTTAGCTGGGAACAGACTGGGTCTTTGTGAAAGAGAGAGGGGGGGGGGTGGAACAGAGAGGGGGGGGGGGGGGGAGGGGGGGGGGGGGGGTTGGTAGAGTGAGGGTGGGGGGCCTTGGAGAGGGAGGAAGCCTTCAACAGAAGTCATAAAGAAGAAGTCATCTCCCTCTCTCCTTCCCTCTATCTCTCTCTCAGTCTCTCTCCCTTCTTTTCTCCTTCTCTCTCTCGCTCTCCTCTTTTAAAAGTCAAAAAGTTTCTCCCTCGTTCCATCTCCTTCCGACTGCTCCCTACAGAACTCTCCACGCACACACACACACACACACACACACACACACACACACTACTCTGTTAATTGGAGCAAGGGTCACTCTCAAACCAAAACATTCACGATAACAAGTAGTACATTCCTACTGACTGACTGACTGGTTGGCTGGCTGGCTGGCTGGCTGGCTGGCTGATTGACTGAGTCACATGTCGTTGGACTGGAGGAGATATGAAACCAGCAGGTTCAGCAAAAGCAGGGGGGATGGTGCGTGTCTTATTGGTGTGTGTCTATCAATCAGCAGGATGACAGGTCTTAGTTGGTAGTGATAACACAAAACACACACTGGCCGAAAACACACACACACACACACACACACACACACACACGTTCCCTTCAGCCAATGGCCACACCTAGACACAGTTGAAAAGAACGTTCCGCTCTCTCCTTCAATGTAACCTGTGGCTGAACCATAGTGTAAACACACACTCTCCTTTACAGCACGTCTTTACCTACCTATACCTAAAGAACCATAGTGTTAACACCTTAACGTAACAACAGTTAAACAGGTAACCATGTCCTTACCTACCTATACCTAAAGAACCATAGTGTTAACACCTTAACACAGTTAAACAGGTAACCATGTCCTTACCTACCTATACCTAAAGAACCATAGTGTTAACACCTTAACGTAACAACAGTTAAACAGGTAACCATGTCCTTACCTACCTATATCTAAAGAACCATAGTGTTAACACCTTAACACAGTTAAACAGGTAACCATGTCCTTACCTACCTGTTGGTGATTGCCATC
>CM030182.1:18884138-18896638 GCA_017639675.1 Aplochiton taeniatus
GGAGGAGGGGGACAGGGGAGGAGGGAGGACAGGAGGGGGGAGACAGAGGGGAGGCCGGGGGTTTAGTATGTTTCTGGAATGTTTGGTAGGACTAGAACACAGCAGCTCTGCTGCCGACGCACAGTGATGATGTCATCTCTGTGGTGAATCCTCCAGAAGGCCTTTGTCCTGCCAATCGCCTCTCTGATTGACAGACCTGGGAACTAATGAGAGTGGAAGTGTTAACAAGTGTCTGAAACAGAGAGGACCAAGGACACACACACACACACACACACACACACACTGATTATTCTGCTCCACTGAATGCTCAGTAATTAGAGTGTGGTTAGTTCCTCAGCAGTCTGAAACTGTCCATTAGTCCCTGTGTGTCTGACACACACACACACACACACGCACACACACACACACACACCTTTACTTTTGAAGCATGTTAATGATTAATGGTGCCATACTATCCCAACGGTTGCCATAGAGATGAATACCTGAGTTGCTATGTATTGTATCAAAGACCCTGTTAGAGATAGACCATTCAGAACCTGTTAGAGATAGACCACTCAGAACCTGTTAGAGATAGACCACTCAGAACCTGTTAGAGATAGACCACTCAGAACTTGTTAGAGATAGACCACTCAGATCCTGTTAGAGATAGACCACTCAGAACTTGTTAGATATAGACCACTCAGATCCTGTTAGAGATAGACCACTCAGAACTGTTAGAGATAGACCACTCAGAACTTGTTAGAGATAGACCACTCAGATCCTGTTAGAGAAAGACCACTCAGAACCTGTTAGAGATAGACCACTCAGAACTTGTTAGAGATAGAACACTCAGACCCTGTTAGAGATAGACCACCCAGAACCTGTTAGACAAAGACCACCTTCATCAAAGGATAGAGGTTAAACAATGACACCACACTACTGTCTTTCTAGTAGACGTACATCTAGATAAACACTGAAATAGAGCAGGCACATACAGACTAGATCACATAGAATCGAATAGAACAGACAGTCATAGATTGATACGGTAGGATGACATCGTTAACATCTAAGCCATGTTGCCATGGAAATCAAAACCCAAACACAACAGATTAGGATTTCTATAGGTTTTGTTTTACAATGATAAGCAAAACAAATAAACCACTGATTGAATCAAACGAAATGATATTTGCTTTAATCTTGAGGATATGCTCATCAATCAAATCTGTCAATCAATAACAGAAAAACTGCTTCCTATGTAATGTACATGGGTGTTTTACGGAGAAAACTAAATATTAACACCAAGGAAACTAATCTTTATCAACAGTATATTAAAAATACAACAACAAGATGGAGCTTTGTCAGGATATATGTTGGGATCAGACAACTCCGCCACTAAGACTGCCTGGCCAAAAGCAAACTGCCAAACTCCCTCTGAATATTCTATCAGCCCATCAGGGCCTGAGCCGGCTTACAGATCGGACGGCACCACCCATTCATCTCCCTGTCAATCAAAGTCTCTGGAGAGTATTGGAGAGCCCTGACACTGTGTCATGGTGACTGAGATCATGAGACAGCCAACACATCGTCATGGTGACGGAGAGTATGAGACAGTCCTGACGCTCACACATCATCATGGTGACGGAGGGATGGAGGGACGGACCGAGGAAGCATTCTACAGAGATGTAGAAAGTGACAAAGAGGGGAAGAGAGAGAGAGAGAGAGAGAGAGAGAGAGAGAGAGAGAGAGAGAGAGAAAAAGAGAGATACTGTAGCTGCAGAGACCCTAAGCCTAACACACACACACACACACACACACTGTACAGCTTAACAGTGACAAGATAGAAAAGATACAAAAGACAGTTCCCGATATTAAAATGCAGAGTCAGCTATGGTAATCTAACAGTGATCAATAGATCCATTTCAAACACACACTCACACACACACACACACACATACACACACACACACACACACACACCACAGTTCAAAGGAAAACGTGCTTGTCAAGCAGGGAGGATATTCATGGTGGATCCCTCCTCATCCATACTGTTAAGCAGACACAGATAGCCAGCATAGTCAGCAGACAGACAGACAGGCTGGCAGGCAGGCAGACAGGTACAGAGACAAACAGAGAAAGACAGACAGGCAGACAGACTGGCAGACAGACTGGAAGACAGGTAGATAGACAGACAGGCAGACAGACAGATTGTTTGATGTTGACTACACATAAAACACAAAGACAACCTCCTTTGATCACAGGCTCTTCAATGTGAATAGAGAGAGTGAGTAAGAGAGAGGTGTGGAGAGAGAGAGAGAGAGAGAGAGAGAGAGAGAGAGAGATGCAGAGAAAGAGGGGGGTATGGAGAGAGAGAGAGAGGAAGCAGGACAGATAGAGGAAAAGAAGGGGAAGAGATGGAGAGAGAAGGACAGAGCAAAGGGAGAGGAAGGGAGGGAGAGAGAGAGAAAGAGAGAGAGAGGAAAGGGAGAGGAAGGGAGAGAGAGAGAGAGAAGGACAGAGCAAATGGAGAGGAAGGGAGGGAGAGAGAGAGAAGGACAGAGCAAAGGGAGAGGAAGGGAGGGAGAGAGAGAGAAAGAGAGGGAGAGGAAGGGAGAGGGAGCAGGAAATAGAGAGAAAGAGAGAGAATGAATCCAAAGGATAAACAGAGAGTAAAAATGAAAGGCACAATGGCTGGACTGGAAGACAAGGGGCCATAACAACACAATGTATCCTTACCCTTCCGAAAGGCCATTATTCTGTGAGCAAGAGGCTGGAATACAACACTGGAACACCTTTTCACACAAACACACACGGCTGCCGTTGTCCCTGTGGTACTGACAACACACCACAGACACACAGAGAGACAACACACCACAGACACACAGAGAGACAACACACCACAGAGACACAGAGACAACACACCACACAGACACACAGAGAGACAACACACCACAGAGACACAGAGACAACACACCACACAGACACACAGAGAGACAACACACCACAGACACACAGAGAGACAACACACCACAGACACACAGAGAGACAACACACCACAGACACACAGAGAGACAACACACCACACAGACACACAGAGAGACAACACACCACAGAGACACAGAGACAACACACCACACAGACACACAGAGACAACACACCACACAGACACACAGAGAGACAACACACCACAGACACACAGAGAGACAACACACTACAGAGACACAGAGACAACACACCACACAGACACACAGAGACAACACACCACACAGACACACAGAGAGACAACACACCACAGACACACAGAGACAACACACCACAGACACACAGAGAGACAACACACTACAGAGACACAGAGACAACACACCACACAGACACACAGAGACAACACACCACACAGACACAGAGACAACACACCACACAGACACACAGAGACAACACACCACACAGACACACAGAGACAACACACAACACACACACAGAGACAACACACCACAAGGAAAGGGGGGGGGTAAGTGTAGTGTGTGTGTGTGTGTGTGAGGGGGGGTCTCTATGAGTCACAGTTGCTCATTAGAGAGCTGTCTAGCAGACTGATTATTGCAGAATTACTTCACCAGGATTAACATGCACACAATCCTTTGTTTACTTCCTAGAGTTAGACTAGTTTGACTGTTGTTGTATAGAGCTATACTGCTCCATCCATACTACCTAGTATCAGACTAGACTTCTAACCAAGCTGTTGTTGTATAGAGCTATACTGCTCCATCCATACTATCTAGTATCAGACTAGACTTCTAACCAAGCTGTTGTTGTATAGAGCTATACTGCTCCATCCATACTATCTAGTATTAGACTAGACTTCTAACCAAGCTGTTGTTGTATAGAGCTATATACTTCATCAATACTAGACTTCTAACCAAGCTGTTGTTATATAGAGCTATACTGCTCCATCAATACTATCTAGTATCAGACTAGACTTCTAACCAAGCTGTTGTTGTATAGAGCTATATACTCTATCAATATTATCTAGTATTAGACTAGACTTCAAACCAAGCTGTTGTTGTATAGAGCTATATACTCTATCAATATTATCTAGTATCAGACTAGACTTCTAACCAAGCTGTTGTTGTATAGAGCTATATACTTCATCAATACTAGACTTCTAACCAAGCTGTTGTTGTATAGAGCTATACAGCTCCATCAATACTATCTAGTATTAGACTAGACTTCTAACCAAGCTGTTGTTGTATAGAGCTATATACTCTATCAATATTATCTAGTATCAGACTAGACTTCTAACCAAGCTGCTGTTGTATAGAGCTATATACTCTATCAATATTATCTAGTATCAGACTAGACTTCTAACCAAGCTGCTGTTGTATAGAGCTATATACTCTATCAATATTATCTAGTATCAGACTAGACTTCTAACCAAGCTGCTGTTGTATAGAGCTATATACTTTATCAATATTATCTAGTATCAGACTAGACTTCTAACCAAGCTGTTGTTGTATAGAGCTATACTGCTCCATCAATCAACAGCTTGCAGCAGGAATAACTGAAAACAGCCCCAGGTACACTGAGGGTCAGAGTGCCAGCAGGAGAATAGAAGCCTGTCTCTTATTCAAACAGCAACAATGTGTGTGTGTGTGTGTGTGTGTGTGTGTGTGTGTGTGTGTGTGTGCATGTGTGTGTGTGAGTTTTAGTGAGCTAATGTGTGTGTGTGTGTGTGTGTGTGTGTGTGTGTGTGTGTGTGTGTGTGTGTGTGTGTGTGTAGCAGCCATCTCACCTGGCTTTCTGCAGAGGCTGGAGTAGAATCCCTCTGACTTGAGCATGATGAGCAGAGAGCCCCATCCCAGCAGCACGGCTGAGAACAGCAGGTTCTCTATGACTGCTGTCACTGCCATCCACCAGCGCCGTGCGAACGCTGTGGCCAGGGAGGGAGCCATGGTGGCTGGGCAGACCAGCTACCGCTGCTGGGTCCGGAAGATGGAGGGGGGGCTCAACAGTGGTCGAGCCTGTGACAACAACAACAACAACAACAAACCACCAGAGGGTTATAAAGTAGGATGAGAAAAAACTGTTGATATGAGTGATGGAAGCGACACATGGCATTTCTAAATACACAGGACACGGTGTACCAAAATCCATATGCCTTAAATCCAAGATGAGCACTCAAAAAAACAATACATAAAAAGGTCTTGATAGTAGATATGTCATTGGGGTGTTCAAGTAGTCACCTTCCATCCCAGATGTTTGGTTAAATTGAGCCCCATTTAACAAGAATAGGATCAACATTTGCTTGTGCAGAGCCAGGGGTACTTGTTATTGTTGTTGTTGTTGTTGTTGATTAGTGGATCACCATAGGATTGTTGATGTTATTGTTGTTGTTGTTGATTAGTGGATCACCATAGGACTGTTGTTGTTGTTGATTAGTGGATCACCATAGGACTGTTGTTGTTGTTGTTGTTGTTGATTTGTGGATCACCATAGGATTGTTATTGTTGTTGATTAGTGGATCATCATAGGACTGTTGTTGTTGATTAGTGTATCACCATAGGACTGTTGATGTTGTTGATTAGTGGACCATCATAGGACTGTTGTTGTTGATTAGTGGGTCTGAATGTTGTGTGTTTGTGTCCCCTGAAGTCAGGTTGGATGCAGTAATAGTCTCCATGGAGACAAAATAAACACCCAAGGCAGAGGCTCGGAGGTAGCAGCTTTTCTTAAATGGGATTTATTAATATAAACAAAGTGATGTGTTTATGAAACTCTGTGTGCTTTCGATGTCGCCAGCTCTTTGTTCTTGGCAGAGGGGGTTCGCGGTGATGATGTTCCGGGTTTAGAATTTCTTCAACAGCTGAGCACAACACCGCGAGCGCAAAGCTTGTAACACCCTGCCTACACATGTTTATAATCCCGCCCTATAGTGGTCTGATTGGTTAACAATTTTTCTGAACTTTTTTCATTGGCTAGGATCACATAGCTATAATAAAAAGGGCTCCAAGTGAAACCAAGTTCCAGCCGGTTCGAACCAGCGCCGCGCGAGATACCCCGTTTCTTTTTTGTTCTCGGTGCAGTGCGCGCCCGCACCCACTTATTCTCAGTATGACTCACGCAGGCTTAATGGTGTTCCATAACTTTTTCTCTAACAATTTTGTCAAAATGACTTTTGAGTTGTAATACATCCAAATATATAAATAAATTGTAGGTAAATATGGGATGTATAGGCTATTATTTCTGATATTATATTATTTCTGTGATATATTATTATTATTCGTTCGACATAATAACAATGTTATTGCCTAAGAACAACCTATAAGGAGTATTTTGAGAACACTGATTTAAAAGTAGGATTATGTTGCCGTGGCTTGTAACGAGTATTCCAATGTATGTGTGTTTTTCTCCAATAATTGTGAGATGGGATGAATGTGTTCCTCGTGTCGAGGCACTGCATCAGGACGGTTTGTACAGATACTCCATAGACACAATGCAACCCACAGGACAAGGTTATATGCTTGAATGCAGATATTAACGCTGTGCCTTTTTATTGCCAAGCGTTGAGATAACGTTCTTGGAACAATAACAGATATCTGCATCCTCCTGCGGGAAAGGAGCAGCGGCGCTCTAAAACTGGTCTAAACTGGCCAGAAATCACCAGCACCCGCACTATGCGCCGCCTCCTCGCGCCTCTCCCCCTCCTCTCTCACGCACTCCATAGGGCTCAGCTGTTCAACACCAACAGTCTGTCTTCCTGCCGCACGCCTCGTGCATAGAAATGACAACAAGCATCACAACTGGAAACAAAGGCGACAACTAAAATAGGCTTCTGCTGGAAACGCAGAGGTTTCCAAGATGCTTGGAGTGGAATGGTCTCTTGTTGTTATAAGCTTCTGTTCTGGTCATGTCTGGATGAATGAATGAAGCTGGTTAGCTTATATAACTTCCTGCAGTGTTCGCCTCTTTGTGGATTATTTGCGAATGTAATGACAAAGCGTTAGGATTTCGTTTCACTTGTCACAATTATATGATAACGTGAGTGGTACCTTACATCACTGTATTGCATTATATGTATATGTATGGGACAAAAAGTCTGATTCTAAATGAAAGCGCAAAAGCTTGTATATGTGATGTCATTGTTAAAGCTTTTGGAAAGTTCCTGCAGAGAAACCCATAATCACCACAAACGGCAACAAATTCTTTGTTGGGCAAAACATTAATATCGACTTCCTTAAATACATTGTAACTCATTTCATTCTAACGGTACCTGTCAAATCAATCTATGAATTACATCAATATTTTACAGTCTTTTGAATCGTGTTGCCAAATGGAAATATATATATATATAAACCTCAGTGACAGCTCAAATAAGCACTATGATGCACACTAGGTGAGAAACGTGTAATAAACAATGACATTTCTATACTGGACGACTATATTTAGAATGTATCAAATGATAAGTAAGGAAACCTTAATTCATCGAATGAACCGCGCAGCATCCCTCAGATACATAGCCTACCTGAGAGAGAGACAGAGGCTGGATTCACGAACGAGGTTTTGCAGTCTCTCCTCAGGGTAGAATTCTGCAGTTCTGTAACCACAGAAACAAGCAAAAAATTCCCTGAACAGTTATGGTAGACAATCTCATATAGATGCAATCTTTGGCTTCAATATTTCTTTCCCCATCATATGTAGCTGTTTATATATCACACCCCGAGTGGGTCACAAACAAGCCTTCACTGCTATTGGTCAGACGTTGAGCTAGAGACGAACAAGAGCCAATGAGCGAGCGTTGAAATGGTTAAATAAATTATAATAAAAGTGTGAAACCAGTGGGTGAGTGTTTTGAAACAAAAGAGGAAGGGAGTTTTAGGACACTGTGTGAACATAAACAGTATGAGCGAAGTAGATTGGGTTTTATTTACCATAATATGAACAATGTGTATTTCATAGACGCGTTATATTGTCGATTATGTGATTTGATGTTACACATCTTTTGGCGCATATTCTGTGCTATGGATGCTTTTGTTTGTGTAAAAGTTGCGGAGTGCGGAGTCACGCTTTGTCTAACTTAATTCCTTGTCTGGTTTGAATAATTTGATGCCATTTACATGTAAATCTATTTCAGGGATATGTGCTAGCTCTAAATAGACTGGGTAGCAATGGATTTCATCTGAGGAAATGGGCTAAATAAAAACATAATTATAGGGTTTTGGTCATATCATGCCCCCTACTATCTCAACCAGTGAAGCCGGTCTCAATTATTAAAAAAGCTTATTTCTACCAACTGCGGGTGCACAGTGTATAATAGTTTACCTACTAGGCTACCCTATATATTATTGTATCCTTTTATAATGAGCTGCTGTATCTTAAGCCAAACCTGCTATGTGATATCGCTGCTGGATACTGAGTTGGGCCTATTCAAGGCTCTGGGTCATGGAGGATCACACTCCAAACATTTCCAAGAAGTAGACCGAGGAATGTCCCGTTCGTGTTCCCCTTCGAGGCCGTGTAGCCCACCGCCGGCAGGAAAAGGCCATAACTCAACGCACTATGACAGCAAGTTAATACCGTTGACCAAGAGCGACATCTAGTGGTAAGACCTTTCCCATCTCTTCATAGTCGTTCTTAAGTTAAAGGGCCATTTAGGCTAGTCTCGACTTGACAGACATGACCCGAGTTCCTCATTTATGGAATGAACTATGCGAACATTTTGAGAGCATTGAAGATTTCGTGAGTTCATGTTATCTAATTATGGGACGAGGTGGCCGAGTGGTTAAGGCGATGGACTGCTAATCCATTGTGCTCTGCACGCGTGGGTTCGAATCCCATCCTCGTCGGCAGTTTTTAAGATTTGAAAATTACACTCGTGATTTAAATTATACGGTATATAATCTTCAAATGAATATTACAGAACATGATCAAAAGGGCCTACCTGCTTACATGAGAGAAAAATACAAGTCAACAAACTTAGTAGTGATTACTGATAACATTAGGGTTTAAACCTGCTGAATGCATACTTTAACTTAAAGTAGCAGCTTGATGAAATAGGAATAGCTGTAATAATAATAATAATAAATCTCAAACTACAATCCCCTAATCCTTGATGAGAACATGTTTACAATACACACTCAAGTTGAATCAAATATTAGGTTATTTTTATCCTTTTAAGAAGAATTAGTCATTTGAATCCAACAGCAGTGCATTTGCAGTAACTTTATGAATACTCAAATAGGCCATTGCTATCAATGTATATTACATTTAAAAAATATGGAGGAACCCACTCAACAGTATTCCATCATAATGTCAAACATTTTTGGCCAATCCCAGCTAACAATATCCATAGAGCCTTCAAAAAAGTAACCAAAAGATGAATCCCAAAAACTAAACTAAAAGCAACCAGTAAACACAAAGAACAACTTTCTCAAAGAAAAGACGCAGACAGGCCCCTTTTTTAATTTTCATGTTTATTTTAAATTTTAGTATTTCATCTTAGTGTGTTGGTGCTGCACAGTCAGTCTGTCTGTCAATCAAATATCAAAACAGTAGAGCATTTTGGGGATTTAAAGCTTCACTCAGAAAGCTGAAGGTGTGAACAGAACGTGGGGAGTGTCTGGTTACTGGTGTATCTGGTTACTGGTGTGTCTGGTTACTGGTGTGTCTGGTTACTGGTGTATCTGCTTACTGGTGTATCTTCTTACTGGTGTATCTTCTTACTGGTGTAGCAGCTAACTGGGAGGTCAAAGAGGAAAGAGGAGGTCTAGGCTGCTGTGCTTCATCTTAATAAAAGCTCTGAACTGCTTAAGTCTATTGATGATAATAACAACGGCAGTCTACTCTGAAAGAACAACATACATCCCATCCCAACAAAAGGCACACTATATCAAAACCTACTCCTGGAAAATACAGACTACATTCTCAGACCTCAATTTACACTGTAGTAGAAAAGCACATACCAGAACACACACACACACACACACACACACACACACACACACACACACACACACACACACACACACATTTAACGTCCTGGTGAAGAATATGGCTAACACTCCTATTGGCATGATCAGCGTGTAGATCTTAAATCACAAACACATTAGAGTCAATAGGAGGACTGTGTCTTTGGTTACAGTGTCACCTCTCCAAGGCATATCGTCCAGAAACAGAACGAGTAGAAGAGATACCCGGCGGTTGGATCTACCTGTTCTATATATCTTTGGCATATTGCGCCGGTCTCCTCTAGAGATTAACTTCTGTTTTCCAGCTTAGCTGGTCTGTAAAATAACAGCCGATTTAGGAGATTACATTTTTTTCTCTGAAATGGAACTTTTTCTAGCCGCCCGTGAAATATAAACTCTTTCATCCTAAAGCTTTCCTGTCACTGTCTGGGGGTCATGGGTCAAAGATTAGGGGTGAAAGGTTGCTGCCCAGTGACCATGGGAATGGGGTAAGAGAGTGAAGCATTGAGGATCTATTTGCCGTTTTAATCAGACGCTGTCTCTCAGTGTGTGTGTGTGTGTTGTGTGTGAGATAAAGTGGGTGTGTTTCCAAGTGTTCAAATTATTGCATCGCCAGGTTACAGTATCCCAGGGAAAGGCCAATATTCAAATCACAATGTCCTGAAATCAATGGGGCTCTGATCTACAAACTAAACTCACCTAAACTCATCAGGAGGTTCTAAAAGTGATGCATACAATGTGTGTGTGTGTGTGTGTGTGTGTGTGTGTGTGCTTGGTCTTGTCAGTTGATATACCAATCTAGTCCTTAATCTGTCTCTAACACAGACAGAAGAAAGATCCTACAGGAACAGTTTCCTGTTATCTGAACAACAGTCGACTCCTCTCTAATCTCAGTGTCATAGTTTGATTATATCAGTATCCAAATATATATATATACATTTATATTTATTAAACTGCATAAAGCCCATTAACAATAGCTTAGGCAGGGGGAAAGGCACACTTGTTTTGGTTTCAACAAATGACAAAAACAAAAGCCAGAACAATATTCTAATAATCTTTCACTTTGTTGTTCTTCAATCTTTATAATATTTCCCTAATCTCTCCTCCCTTTTGTTACTGTCTCATTTCTTTATTAATCGTGCGATTAGAGAAAAAAAAATTAAACAATGATCACGTGCTCGCTTTGAGGCAGACTCTAGATAGATTTCATGCTCATATTTACTTATTTTAAATAAAAAAAAAAAACTGTCTCTGATTAACCGTTATATTAACTAAAATAAATGTAGTTCTATATTTGCTATTGGAAACATGAGTGACACACACAGACCATCATCTATGTCTGGAGTGTAATCTGTACTGTAATAGTCCCTTGGGAGTAAAGTCCCATTGCTAAGCGTCAGTGTCCCATCCCAAAGTCCAATGACGTTTACATTACCACAGTCTCTCTGGGATCCATTGATGTGGTCTGCTCTAAGAGAACCTATTAACACTCGCAAGCGGTTGGTGTGTCTGTTTGTCTGTTCAGCACCCATTTCACAACCTCTATCTACTTTCTTTATCCTACTCATCTGTAGCCTACATACCATCTCCCTGTCACCATAACAACACATCAAGCGTTGGGTCCATAAACTTAAAAAATGTCAAGTCAAACACAGGATTGCTTAGGTATCAAAAAGGTGACGTATTAGCTGAGCGGAGGAACAGTGTGATCTTGAACTAAAAACTCACGGCATCCTGTTTAGTCTCAGATTCATCCCTCATTGGTTTCCTGGTCACACTCTCAATTTAAGTACACAGACATGCAAAGGTGCACAAAAAACACACCTCCCATTAATAGTTATTTCTTGGCTTCTTATGTAAAATCATAATATTTAGATAGCAACAGTATTATTAATCCCAAAAATATAATATATAAACATAAATATCAATTAGTTTTTTTCTGGACTTTTTCTTTTTTTTAGATTGGAAGCACGTTGCCATCTGTGTAGTGATAGCTGGCATCTGATTGGCTGAGGCAGAGCAGGGTGATTGGTAAATAAGTATGAGGTGCTTCCTGTATGTTGTCCGGTGGTTGATGATGTCATCATCTTGAGTTTAGTCTTGGGGCAGTCTGGAAATAGCAGATGGGTAGGTATACATCAATGTGTGTGTGTGCCTCTGTGTGTGTGTATGTGTGTAGGTGCGCATGTGTGTGTAGGTGTGTGTGTATGTGCATGTACGTGTGTATGTACTGTGTGTGTGTGTGTGTGTGTGTGTGCGTGTACGTGTGTGTGTGTGTGTGTGTGTATGTGTGTGTGTGTGTATAGGTTTGTGTGTGTGTGTGTGTGTGTGTGTGTGTGTGTGTGTGTGTGTGTGTGTGTGTGTGAGTTGCTCACCACAGCAAGGTGTCCGTTCTTGGCTTTTCCCACTAGCAGTTCCGACCCAGCAATGAAGTCGATGACTCCCTCTTTCCCCTCAGACAACATAAACTTTATACTGCAGAGAGAGAGTAGATTACTTTATACTGCAGAGAGAGAGTAGATGACTTTATACTACAGAGGAGAGAGAGTAGATTACTTTACACTA
>CM030182.1:18901638-18906638 GCA_017639675.1 Aplochiton taeniatus
TGTAGCCAGACATATTTAATGTAAGCTGCTGGTTCTTCCTGAGTCTTGTTCCTACAAACAGCTTGGGTCTGTGTCTGCAGCCAGACATATTTAATGTAAGCTGCTGGTTCTTACTGAGTCTTGTCCCTACAAACAGCTTGGGGACGCTCTGAGGGTAGTTGTCCTTCTTGTCCTTGAAGATCTCACTGGCAACTGTTTTCTGCTCCATCTACATAGGAAACACACAGACAAACAGGAAGTTGTGGAGACTTTAATTTTGAAGTGAAGCGATCAGACCGTTTGGTAGGCGAGTAGTGAACTGTAGTGAACTGTAGTGAACTGTAGTAGTGAACTGTAGTGAACTGTAGTGAACTGTAGTAGTGAACTGTAATCAACTGTAGTGAACTGTAGTGAACTGTAGTAGTGAACTGTTTGAAGTTTACAGTAGACTTTGAGTGTTCTTATTTATTAAAACGACAAAAACACTGAATTGATTATCGACGCCTCATTGCGGCTGGTCTCATTCTGAGCCACTAGAGAGCGCTGCCGGGTGTTTCTACCACAACAGTAATGACTGTGTTTCCACGGTAACCGCAATCACCAGGCTGCTTTAGATATAACCTGGTGTTTCCAAGGAGAAACAGATCACTATGTCGATGTGACCAGCAGTGACGCTGGCGTTACCTGGTGTTTCCAAGGAGAAACAGATCACCATGGTGATGTAACGCTGCCGTTACCTGGCGTTTCCAAGGAGAAACAGATCACCATGGTGGTGTGACGCTGGCGTTACCTGGTGTTTCCATTCGGGGTCCATCTTCTTACAGTAGCTCCAGACCATGTTCTGCATGCACAGCTTCCTCAGCTGCTCTGAGGCCTGGCACAGAGGAGGACACAGCACTGTTACAGCAGACCCATCTCTCTGTGTGTGTGTCTGTGTGTGTGTGTGTGTGTGTGTGTGTGTCTGTGTGTGTGTGTGTGTGTGTGTGTGTGTGTGTGTCACCTGGGTGAGTGTGTGTCTGTGTGTGTGTGTGTGTGTGTCACCTGGGTGAGTGTGTGTCTGTGTGTGTGTGTGTGTGTGTGTGTGTCACCTGGGTGAGTGTGTGTGTGTGTGTGTGTGTGTGTGTGTGTGTGTCACCTGGGTGAGTGCGGCGGGGGGGACAGGCCAGCTCTTGTCCAGGACGGTCTTTGGGAGGCTCCTGTGGAGCTTCATGAGGAAGGAGTAGCGGACATAGTCCAGGAAGTACTCGTTCTGTGGACAACGCTCCTGGTGCCGGTAGATAAACCCTTTGATGAACCTGGAGGAGGAGAGGAGAGGAGGAGGAGGAGAGGAGGAGGAGAGGAGAGGAGAGGAGAGGAGATCAGGAAATATTCAAGAAACAAAACTTTCAATGTTAAACTATTTAATAGAGCTTTGAAGCTTTTTTCACGATACAGGGAATGACTGAATTTCATCAGTCAGTCAGTGATAGGTCCAGAGGAGCCGCGCCCTCTGCTGGTGAGCCCTGGTACCTGCGGATGGTGTCCACAGCTTGCCTCCTCCTCTGAGCTCTCCTGCGGGCCAGGATCCCCTTCCACCAGGCCTGGACCACGATGGCCGACCCACGCAGCTTACGGTACTTAGTCTTCTGGTTGTAGCCCTTCCAGCCTGCCTGCAGCTTAGAAGCTAAGGAGAGAGAGAGGGAGAGGGTTTGACACATATATAAAAGGAGTGAGAAAAGAAAAGTAAAAAGAAAAGAGCTCTAGGAAGTATGAAGGGATCAAAAAAGAAGGCAAGAAAAAAAACAGAACCACAGGCAGGGGAGGAGAGATGGGGAGGCCAAGAGAATGTCTCCTGGTCATGCCCAACATAAGCAGGAAGATCACATGGCTCATCCAGGAAGTAGAGTGCCAGATACAGGAAGTTAACTTGGCTCATCCAGGAAGTAAAGTGCCAGAGACAGGAAGTTAACAGGAAGTTAACATGGCTCATCCAGGAAGTAGAGTGCCAGAGACAGGAAGTTAACTTGGCTCATCCAGGAAGTAGAGTGCCAGAGACAGGAAGTTAACATGGCTCACCCAGGAAGTAGAGTGCCAAAGACAGGGAGTTAACAGGAAGTTAACAGGGCTCACCTAGGCTGTGTTTCCTGGTTTCCAGAGCTTCCTCAGTAGCAAACAAGGTCTTAGGGAAGCGAATGAAGATCTTAGTTCTGGAGAGGAACCAAATAAATGACTTAAATGAATTAAACTAAGCTGTTTGTTAATGTGTGTGTGTGTGTGTGTATTAGTGTCAGTGTGTGTGTGTATTAGTGTGTGTGTGTGTGTGTGTATTAGTGTGTGTGTGTGTGTGTGTGTGTGTGTGTGTGTGTGTGTATTAGTGTCAGTGTGTGTGTGTGTATTAGTGTGTGTGTGTGTATTAGTGTGTGTGTGTGTGTGTATTAGTGTGTGTGTGTGTGTATTAGTGTCAGTGTGTGTGTGTGTGTGTGTATATTAGCGTCAGTGTGTGTGTGTGTTGTACTGACCGGCCCAGCTTGTACTCCTCAGGTTTGTAGCCCAGGCTTTTGACCAGAGTGGCCACTCCGTCCACCAGCTTTCCATTCCAGGTGGGCCAGGTGGCAGGACACAGAGACTTGTACCTGCATGGGAGACACACAGACAGGGTTATGGTACAGACTAGCACCCAGACATCAAGACAAACAGGATGGGTTAGGGTACTGACTAAAACCTGGACACCATGACAGACAGGGTGGGTTAGGGTACTGACTAACACCTGGACACCAGGACAGACAGGGTGGGTTAGGGTACAGAGTACCACCTGGACATCAAGACAGACAGGGTGGGTTAGGGTACTGACTAAAACCTGGACACCATGACAGACAGGGTGGGTTAGGGTGTGTACCTCTGTAAGAAGGTCTCGTAGCTTGTGTGTGTGTGTGTGTGTGTACCTCTGTAAGAAGGTCTCGTAGCTTGTGTGTGTGTGTGTGTGTGTGTGTGTGTGTGTGTGTGTGTGTGTACCTCTGTAAGAAGGTCTCGTAGCTTGTGTGTGTGTGTGTGTGTGTGTGTGTGTGTGTGTGTACCTCTGTAAGAAGGTCTCGTAGATTCTGTGTGTGTGTGTGTGTGTGTGTGTGTGTGTGTACCTCTGTAAGAAGGTCTCGTAGCTTGTGTGTGTGTGTGTGTGTGTGTGTACCTCTGTAAGAAGGTCTCGTAGCTTCTGTGTGTGTGTGTGTGTGTGTGTGTGTGTGTGTGTGTGTGTGTGTGTGTGTGTACCTCTGTAAGAAGGTCTCGTAGCGTCGTCTGTATGCAAAGCCGGCTCTCCTGACCCTCAGGTTCTCCATCAGCCCCAGATACTTGACCTGGTGTCGGACCAGCACCTCGTCAAAACGACCTGGGGAGAGGCAGGTTCGAGAAAGAAAGAAATACACTATATTAAACACTAATATTATAATAATAATAACAACAACAATGTATATAAAGACAAAAGAGGAGATCAGACTGGATTTCTAGGGATAGGCACTTATTATATATATATATATATATATATATATATATATTTATTGAGTAAGTACTTATTTAATATTTGAAACTGACGGAAAGTTAAACAGTGTGTCTATGAGTGGGACCAGAACAAGTGACAGTTAGAACCTGTACAAAGGACTGTCTGTGTACAAAGGACAAAGACACACACACACACACACACACACACACACACACACAGACACAGACACAGACACAGACACAGACACAGACACACACAGACACAGACACAGACACACACACACACACACACACACACACACACACACACACAGAGCACTGAGTGGCAGTTGATTTGAACTGGCACAAGGACAGATGGAACACAAACAACTAGAGAGAATAGATTTCTCTGGTTCTATTGGAAAACTAGAGAGAACAGATTTCGACATAATAACAAACTGTACCAAACCAAAACACATTCTGATTCAGACCAGTGCCAAATCATCTCCACATCATGACATCACTGACATTCTGATTCAGACCAGTGCCAAATCATCTCCACATCATGACATCACTGACATTCTGATTCAGACCAGTGCCAAATCATCTCCATATCATGACATCACTGACATTCTGATTCAGACCAGTGCCAAATCATCTCCACATCATGACATCACTGACATGAACAGCCAAAAGGTAGAGAACCAAACAACAGCTTAGCGTGATCCCGCTAGGGCCTGCAGCCAGTTATTAGTTCTTTAATAGTCAATGTTAAGTTGACTTAATTGTTAGATTATGTTTTTTTCCTGAAATAAAGAATCGATATTGGTAACGTTTCTTAATTACATTTGAGGACTAGCTTAAGTCTTCACTGAAATAATTAGGTTAATGACTAAACTCATCTGAGATCTAGATAAATGATAGCGTAGGCTGTGTCCTAGCTAAACATTAGCAGAGGCCGTGTCCTAGCTAAACGTTAGCATAGGTTGTGTCCTCACTAAATGTTAGCGGAGGCTGTGTCCTAGCTAAATGGTAGCAGAGGCTGTGTCCTAGCTAAGCGTTAGCGGAGCCTGTGTCCTAGCTAAGCGTTAGCGGAGGCTGTGTCCTAGCTAAACGTTAGCGGAGGCTGTGTCCTAGCTAAGCGTTAGCGGAGGCTGTGTCCTAGCTAAGCGTTAGCGGAGGCTGTGTCCTAGCTAAGCGTTAGCGGAGGCTGTGTCCTAGCTAAGCGTTAGGGGAGGCTGTGTCCTAGCTAAGGTTTAGCAGAGGCTGTGTCCTAGCTAAGCGTTAGGGGAGGCTGTGTCCTAGCTAAGCTTTAGCGGAGGCTGTGTCCTAGCTAAGCGTTAGCGGAGGCTGTGCCCTAGCTAAGCGTTAGCGGAGGCTGTGTCCTAGCTAAGCGTTAGCGGAGGCTGTGTCCTAGCTAAGCGTTAGCGGAGGCTGTGTCCTAGCTAAGCGTTAGCGGAGGCTGTGTCCTAGCTAAGCGTTAGCGGAGGCTGTGTCCTAGCTAAGCGTTAGCGGAGGCTGTGTCTTACCTGCTTGCTTGGCATCGTTGGGTTTGATGCAGCGGACGTAGG
>CM030182.1:18911638-18916638 GCA_017639675.1 Aplochiton taeniatus
CTAACAGAGAGATTATTACTATACTGACAGTGATTATTACTGTACTAACAGATTCATACTGTACTAACAGTGATTATTACTGTACTAACAGAGTGATTATTACTGCTGAGACTGGACTTATAGTTCAGACAGACAGACAGGTTAATTAGTAGTGGACAGACAGACAGGTTGATTACTAGTGGACAGACAGACAGGTTGATTACGAGTGGACAGATAGACAGGTTGATTACCAGAGGACGGACAGACAGGTTGATTAGTAGTGGACAAACAGACAGGTTGATTACTAGTAGACAGACAGACAGACAGGTTTACCTGTTGTGTTGGAAGACTTCAAAGCCATAGATGTCCAGTAAACCAATGACTGATGCGTTTTTACTGGTTTCATCCTAAACAAAAAACAAAATCAAGAAATGATTCATTAGTTAACTAATAAATCAATCACTGAATAATTTAAGAGGGTATAGCGGGCTTTGATCTGCTGTACGCTAAACAGAACATCTCCAAACGCTTTACTTTACAAATGACAAAACAGTAGCATCACAATATAGGAGCTATCTGGAGCTACATTTCAGTAACAATGTGGGGTGTCCTTCCTGGTTTGTCCACAGGGTGGCGCTGTGTCCTCAGTGATGCGCTACCTTCACATGGAGTCAACACCTTAATAATGCTCCGATCACTTTTCCTACTTCTCACTCCATGTATCCCTAAGACAACTCAAACTTCAATCCCATACTTTAACCAGTAAATAATAAGTATGATCCTTGGACACTAATGAAACCATTTAAACGTGTGTGTGTGTGTGTGTGTGTGTGTGGCCACACCTCGTAAGTCAGGGACAGATTGATTTTGTTGACCAGCCAGGTAAAGGTGCGTCCGTACACGGCTTTGGACAGAGCATCACGCGCTGAGGACGCCTGCTCCAGATTCAACGGACTCACCAACTGGAGGGGGGGGGGGGGGGGTCATTACACAGCCAGCAGCTAGAGCTATTATGTCACATTATCTGGACCTAACAAAGAAACTGTGTGTGTGTGTGTGTGTTTCATTGTGTGTGTGTGTGTGTGTGTGTGTGTGTGTGTGTGTGTGTGTGTGTGTGTGTGTGTGTGTGTGTGTGTGTGTATTCTATGGTGTGTGTGTGTGTTTCATTGTGTCCGTGTGTGTTTCATTGTGTGTGTGTGTGTGTGTGTGTGTGTGTGTGTGTGTGTGTGTACCATCCCACCTCCTCGCCCTTGGCAATAATCTTCTTGTGTGTGAGAGCTTCAGTCAGCACAGTTCCATTGACTCCCAGCAACTGTAACACACGGCAACGCCAGGCGAGCGTTAGCAACCGAAAAAGACCCCTAACACAACAGCCACAGGATTCATATCAAATATGATAAAAACGCACAGCTATGTTTTAATGGACACCAGAGCAGGGCTACAGCGTCGATTAAGATTAAAGATTTATTAGATTATAATAACAGATTATAGAGCGGAGTGAGTTATTACTAGATAATACTTTACAGATTAATGCCAGATGTGACTAGAATGGACAAGGTTTTTAAATCCCACTATCTCCAGAAGCTTCTTGTTTTATAGGCTTATAGAACCTTTTCAAACCAAACAGGAAGTGCATTTTTTAGTTGTGTTGCCCTTGACAACAGGTCTGCCGTGGCTCCAGGCTCACTCTCAATTCTGCTCTCTAGTTCGATAGTAGGAGTACCATAGCCACCGTTACCTTTTCAGGAACTAAAAGGTTAATGTTCTGAAAAGTAATCTCACATCCTGTTACCACCCCATCCATGAGAACCTGTTCAAGTGTGGTGGGATCCCAACCCAGGGACCGCCCACACCACAGCAAACGAACCAGGCAAATCAACCAGAGCAGCTTAACACGGTTTTCTGTCTATTATTGAACAGCATGCCTCCAATTATAAACCTACTCTGAAGGTAACAAGATGTCAAAGAGCCATTATATTCAAATTATAGTGATGAACAGTAAAATAATAGTGAAATAATAGTGAAATAGCAAAGCCACATATTAAGCCTGCAGCACTCCGCCCTCACAGGCCCTGCAACTTATAAAGTAATCTGGCTCTGTTGAAGCTCTGAGGATCAGGGATGAACTAAGCTACTAGTTAGTGGTCATAACTAGTACTCAACATAGTCAGGTATTTGATCTGTGTGTACTAAAGTACTAGCTAGTGTGTATTCTTACCCTGGACAGGTATTTGATCTGTGTGTCTGAGGTGATGTAAGCGTTGCCACTGTCCTCTCCTCCATACTGAATATTCCCCAGGTGGAGAACACTGGCGATGATGTTCAACAGCTCCTGTAGAGGGCGACAGAGACACAGAGTGAGATAGAGACAAAGAAAGAGAGATAGAGAGAGAGAGAGACACACACAGAGTGAGAGAGAGAGAGAGAGAGAGAGAGAGAGAGAGAGAGAGAGAGACAGAGAGAGAGAGAGAGAGAGAGAGAGAGAGAGAGAGAGAGAGAGATTAGCTGTAAGAAGATAAAAGGGATTTTATTGGATTATTACAAAGTGCAGAAGACATAGATAACTTTATGACACTGAGAAGGGGGATAAAGATGGCTTTAATTGATGCACTAAAAACATCACAGACAAACGGCAGACAGACAGGCCAGCAGGCAGACAGACAGGCCGGCAGACAGGCTAGACCAGAGCAAACAAAAACAACCCCATTAAACATTAAACATTAAACAGAGCTGGTGGATGAAGACTCAGGATCTCTTCAACGTGAAGTATTGCAACTTTAAAAAAATGAAACACATAAGCCCAGTTTTTCAGTGTTTTCTCTGAGGTCATCAACATAGAGCTTTGGAGAGGAGTGATGTCACTATGATGTCATGTTTACAAGCAGGTGCTCTAATATTAGTCTGTTTGTTTTTCTGTTAAATTACAGGGTGGTTACCATGATTACTCCGGCACAAAACGCTTTAAATATAGTGGACAACAACCGTGATGTGTGCTGCTGTGATTGGTCCATACCTCCACGTCGTCCTCGTTGAAGCCAATCACAGTCAAGGCCTTCCGCACCACCCTCCAATCACTGCGGTCGTTGATGGAGCTGACTTTAGGACAGTTTCCCTGGGAGACAGAAAGACAAAGCAGGATTTCAGGCATTTTCATTGGCTGGACACATAGAAAACAGGACTTCTCATTGGCTGGACACATAGAAAACAGGACTTCTCATTGGCTGGCCACATAGAAAACAGGACTTCAGGCCTTCTTATTGGCTGGCTCAGTGAAGGAGGGGTTTTGTGTAAGAAAACCATTTGCTAGGCGCTTGACTCCAGATCAACTGACAGCTAGCCTTTACCTGCGTGTATTTTCACACAGAAAAAGAAAAACATTTTCTTCAAGACATACACTGTACATATAAACTTCATAAAATAATTTACTTAGGCTGAGAGTCAGGTTAGAGCTGTCAGGTGAGTCGTTAGCCCTGTGTTTGTATGGATACTAGCACCTGCTTCTCTCTGTGTGTGTGTGTGTTGCTCTGAGAGACAGACTCTAAGGGCCTATTAACCTGGAACTCCACTGGGAGACACAAAGCACGCATCCACACAGCCTAGATATAGATCACACAGACAAGGAACAGGTAGTGGTACAGTATAGATATAGATCACACAGACCGGGACCAGGTACTGTTACAATATAGATATAGATCACACAGACCTTGACCAGGTACTGGTACTGCTGTAGGTTTAGACAGCATAGATATAGATCACACAGACCTTGACCAGGTACTGGTACAGTATAGATATAGATCACACAGACCTTGACCAGGTACTGGTACAGTGTAGATATAGATCACACAGACCTTGACCAGGTACTGGTACAGTATAGATATAGATCACACAGACCTTGACCAGGTACTGGTACTGCTGGGGGTTTCTCTCCAGACCCAGGCGTCTCAGGAGGTCCTCCTCCCCTCCGTCGATGAGTTGGTAGAAGATGTGGAAGTTCCTCTCTCCATGGGACTGGTGCACCACACGTGACTTCTCCAGCAGGTAGTTCAGGATGTGACCCCCCACAGGGGCGCCCTGTCGATGAGGGGGGGGGGGGGCCGGGGGGGAGGGGGGGGGGAGAGGGTGAGGCCGGGGTACTGAGGTACGGAGCAGGCATGCAGGTTAATACACAAACAGGTGTGTTCCAAGGGATGTTATTAAGACCAGGTGGTTACTATAGTTACCAACAGGAGAAGGATGGGCTGTTGACTCCACTGACACAACAGGTAGAGCTGTCTGTGTGTGTTGTCGTGTTAAAGCTGTCTGTGTGTGTTGTCGTGTTAAAGCTGTCTGTGTGTGTTGTAGTGTTAAAGCTGTCTGTGTGTGTTGTAGTGTTAAAGCTGTCTGTGTGTTGTAATGTTAAAGCTGTCTGTGTGTGTTGTAATGTTAAAGCTGTCTGTGTGTGTTGTAATGTTAAAGCTGTCTGTGTGTGTTGTAGTGTTAAAGCTGTCTGTGTGTGTTGTAGTGTTAAAGCTGTCTGTGTGTTGTAGTGTTAAAGCTGTCTGTGTGTTGTAGTGTTAAAGCTGTCTGTGTGTGTTGTAGTGTTAAAGCTGTCTGTGTGTGTTGTAGTGTTAAAGCTGTCTGTGTGTGTTGTAATGTTAAAGCTGGCTGTGTGTGTTGTAGTGTTAAAGCTGGCTGTGTGTGTTGTAGTTTTAAAGCTGTCTGTGTGTGTTGTAGTGTTAAAGCTGTCTGTGTGTTGTAGTGTTAAAGCTGGCTGTGTGTGTTGTAGTTTTAAAGCTGTCTGTGTGTGTTGTAGTGTTAAAGCTGGCTGTGTGTGTTGTAGTTTTAAAGCTGTCGGTGTGTTGTAGTGTTAAAGATGTCTGTGTGTTGTAGTGTTAAAGCTGTTTGGTTAGACTCACCTTAAAGTCAAACTGCACGTCCATATATTTACCAAAACGACTGGAGTTGTCATTACGCAATGTTTTGGCATTACCAAAGGCCTAGAGAGAGAGAGAGAGAGAGAGAGAGAGAGAGAGAGAGAGAGA
>CM030182.1:18926638-18944138 GCA_017639675.1 Aplochiton taeniatus
ATTTCACAGCAACGAGTGTGTTCTTGCTTGAGTGGGTGTGAGTGTGACTTTCCTAGGGTTACGTAGCAGAGCTAGCAGCTCTGTAATGTTGTGGAACAGTTTAGACAAAACAAAGGACAGCCTCCATCTCTCATCTCCTCTCCCCCACATGACACCATGTTAACTATAGGATGGAACAAGCCCAACGTTGAAGAGATGGGAGGAACTATTATGGCTGGTAGCGGCAAACATTAAGCTGGAAAAATGAAGACAACGCAACATATTTCTTAATGTTTCAAGAGTGGAAGCTTAGCATAAAGGTAGCTTAGCTTAGCATAAAGGTAGCCTAGCATCTGTAGGTGTGTGTTACCTGGGTTTCAACAGTAGAAGCTTAGTATACGGGTAGCTTATCTTAGCATACAGGTAGCTTATCTAAGCATATAGGTAGCTTATCTTAGCATACAGGTAGCTTATCTTAGCATACAGGTAGCTTAGCGTCTGTAGAGCTCCAAGATGGCTATGGCTTCAGGTGTTACAGGTGTTGCATCTATCAACCCCAGCTGGCATTCCTGTGACACACACACACACACACACACACACACACACACACACACACACACACACACACACACACACACACACACACACACACACACACACACACACACACACACACACACACACACACACACACACACACACAGCAGTGCAAAAGCCAAGCTTGCTAGCATTTTGAATAGGATTTCAATGGAAAGGCCCTCTGGCTTCTGGCTTTAGATCTGCTAATGTCCACAGAGAGAGAGAGAGAGAGAGAGAGAGAGAGAGGGAGAGGGAGAGGGAGAAAGGAGGGCGAAAACTTTTCTCCCAGCTACAGAGAATGAGAGAATGTGTCAGGACAGGAGAGAGCAAGGTCAGTTTATGAAACATTAATACTTTAAATTAAATATATATAAAACATGAACCAGCTAGTTTAAGAAGAGTGGATAGATCGTTTAAAACCTACAGTCTATAATCAGATCAGTAGAACCTACAGTCTATAATCAGATCAATAGAACCTACAGTCTAATAATCAAAACAATAGAACCTACAGTCTAATAATCAGATCAATAAAACATACAGTCTAATAATCAGATCAATAAAACATACAGTCTAATAATCAGATCAATAGAACCTACAGTCTACTAATCAGATCAATAAAACATACACTCTAATAATCAGATCAATAGAACCTACAGTCTATAATCAGATCAATAAAACATAGTCTAATAATCAGATCAATAAAACATACAGTCTAATAATCAGATCAATAAAACATACAGTCTAATAATCAGATCAATAAAACATACAGTCTAATAATCAGATCAATAAAACATACAGTCTAATAATCAGACCAATAAAACATACAGTCTGACTGAATAACAAGGAAGGAGAGCAGCCAATCACAGAGCAGCCCAGGTGTGTTTGGGGGAGAACAAGGTAATTCAGAATCACCCAGTTGGAATGTCAACGTCACTTTCTGTAAAGTGTGACTATGGCAACAGACACAGACACAGACACAGACACACACACACACACACAACACACACACACACACACACACACACACACACACACACACACACACACACACACACACACACACACACACACACACACACACACACACACACACACACACACACACACACACACATAAGCATCTCAGCTTTGGGTCTCAGTCAGTGCCAAGGAATGTAGCTCAGGCACACAACACAGAGATGGGACTGACCCACCCTGGGGTGACACACACACACACACACACACACACACACACGCGTGCACACACACACACGCGTGCACACACACACACGCGTGCACACACACACACGCGTGCGTGCACACACACACACACACACACACACACGCACACACCTGCTGTGAAGTATATAGAAACTAACAACAAAGAGTGTGCAGGTTGTCCAGTTATAAACGGGCGTGAGAGTTGTCCTGTCCCTATTAAAACAGTGCCTTACACACCATCGCACTAACACACTCAGACCAGCGAATTCATACGTCGGGGAAATTACACAACACAGTCCTTCATGCTTTGAATAAGTGTGTGTGTGTGTGTGTGTCTGTGTCCTTACCATTCCTCTATATTTCATCCCTCCTTTCCTGATGAAAGTATTGACACAATGATGTCTCTCCAGATAACAGCCTAGCTGTGACCCCGTGGCGACCCCGTTGCCAGGGTTGTCAACTTGTGGCCTAAATATGTCTTCAGGGTCTAATGCTGCGGCTGTGTGGGTCTAATGTAGCTGATGCTAACGCTAGCCCTGTTATTTGCCTGGGTTTTGTCTGCTGATGCTAAGACTAATGCTAGCACTGCTGTTTGCCTGGGTTTAATAAACCTGACGCTAAGGCTAATGCTAGCCCTGCTATTTGGCTGGCTTTAATTTACCTGATGCTAAGGCTAGTGCTAGCTCTGCTATTTGGCTGGGTTTAATCTACCTGATGCTAAGGCTAGTGCTAGCTCTGCTATTTGGCTGGGTTTAATCTACCTGATGCTAAGGCTAGTGCTAGCCCTGCTATTTGGCTGGGTTTAATCTACCTGATGCTAAGGCTAGTGCTAGCCCATCTGCCTGCCTAGGAGCTAATCAAACGCTGACTCTGCTCTCCACATTGCTCCCTTCATTTCTTTATTTCAACTCTCCCCTTTCCTCCCTTTAAAAATCACACCCTCATTCCTCTTTCTCTCAGCCAATAGATCTTCATCCCCTTTTCCCTGGCTCACATCACTCACATTCCAGCATCTCTCTCTCTCTCTCTCTCTCTCTCTCTCTCTCTCTCTCTCTCTCTCTCTCTCTCTCTCTCTCTCTCTCTCTCTCTCTCTCTCTCTCTCTCTCTCTCTCTCTCTCTCTCTCTCTCTCTCTCTCTCTCTCTCTCTCTCTCTCTCTCTCTAATAATAAAACCTCAAATTTAACCTTGACAAATGAAAAGAATTATCGAGTGTATTCTGTCAGTCAAAAGCACTGTTGGCACCATTAACAGTGTGTGCGTGTGTGTGTGTGTACTCAGCTGCTGCAAGCTGAAGCACATTTTAAACACAACCTCATGTTTCTGCAAGACTCCCATAAATACAGCTGCTTTGTAGACGATTCCAGGCTGTCAGGCTCTCTCTCTCTCTCTCTCTCTCTCTCTCTCTCTCTCTCTCTCTCTCTCTCTCTCTCTCTCTCTCTCTCTCTCTCTCTCTCTCCTCTCTCTCTCTCTCTCTCTCTCTCTCTCTCTCTCTCTCTCTCTCTCTCTCTCTCTCTCTCTCTCTCTCTCTCTCTCTCTCTCTCTCTCTCTCTCTCTCTCTCTCTCTCTCTCTCTCTCTCTCTCTCTCTCTCTCTCTCTCTCACACATAAAGACATTCCAGCCTGATCCATCATTAGTCTGATTTTATTACTAATATCATAATTAGTATGGACTAGTCAAACACACACACAAAGACACACACAGTACCAGAGCAATTTCACTAAAGAAAATCAAAGCCCTTGATGGGGAGAAAGAGAGAGAGAAGATGGGGAGAAAGAGAGAGAGAGAAGGGGGAGAGAAAGAACAGAATAATAAAACGTGCTTCCTCTCTCAAAGAGCAGGCCTCCTACACAGTCACAGGACAACATGAGTGGAGATTAGCGTGTGTGTGTGCACATTCTGCCAGCTCATGCTGATGAAGCCTTTTTGAGCAGACAGAGCAGAGACCCTCTCTCTCTCTCTCTCTCTCTCTCTCTCTCTCTCTCTCTCTCTCTCTCTCTCTCTCTCTCTCTCTCTCTCTCTCTCTCTCTCTCTCTCTCTCTCTCTCTCTCTCTCTCTCTCTCTCTCTCTCTCTCTCTCTCTCTCTCTCTCTCTCTCTCTCTCTCTCTCTCTCTCTCTCTCTCTCTCTCTCTCTCTCTCTCTCTCTCTCTCTCTCTCTCTCTCTCTCTCTCTCGAAGTAATATTAGTGGTCTCTGTCTTTCTGTTTCTTTCATTCTTTCTGCTCCTCTGTGTCTCAGTCCGCCCCATATAACAATAAGCCCTATTCAACATAACCTTTATGACTGGTGGGAAACCAGTCTGTTATCAAGATGCCATAAAAACACAGCGATGCCATGGCAACGCAGCAAGTACACAGATACACACTGTCTCACACACGCACATATATACACGCTCTCTCTCACACACACACACACACACACACACACACAGGTACTGTCAAACCCTTACAGGTACTGTCAAACACACACACTGGTTGTGTCTCTCACACACACACACACACACACACACACACACACACACAGCAGTTAATCACACTCTAGCAAACATCTGGTAGCCAATGGTTGTTTTGGTTCAGCTCCTCTCTGATTGGTTCACGCGAATACTACTTCCTGTCCCAGCTACAACATGTGCGCACGCACGCACACGCACTCACTCACACACTCACACACACACACACACACACACACACACCCACACACACACCTCTAATAGAGGGGAAAGTACTCCAAACTAAACAGTGATGTTTAATAGCGGACCAATCTCTCTGGATATGTCACATGACCCAGTAACCGTGGGAAACCAGGGATGGTTGCTTCTTTCAGCAAAGCCTAAGGGAAACCCCCAAGACCCTCAGACTTCACATAATACATCCCATAATAGCTCCTTTAAATTCCTCAAGGACTTCAGCTCTTTCAACCATGCCCTCCAAAGCCTTTAAAACATCACTGAAATGGCCACTCATTCTATTCTATTACATTTTATGCCATGCATGGGTCTGGTCTATGTCCTGGTGATGTCACTTATGTAATATTTAATCCAGCCATCTAGTACTATCCTTAGCATCTGTTATGGTCAAAATCCAGAGGTAGCTCATCCTAGCAGGTTTGGTCTGGACTATGTCCTGGATGAGAGGGTTGGTCTGGACTATGTCCTGGATGGGAGGGTTGGTCTGGACTATGTCCTGGATGGGAGGGTTGGTCTGGACTATGTCCTGGATGAGCGGGTTGGTCTGGACTATGTCCTGGATGAGAGGTTGGGTCTGGACTATGTCCTGGAAGATAGGTTGGATCTGGACTATGTCCTGGATGAGGTGGTTTGGTCTGGACTATGTCCTGGATGAGAGGGTTGGTCTGGACTATGTCCTGAATGAGGTGGTTTGGTCTGGACTATGTCCTGGATGAGAGGGTTGGTCTGGACTATGTCCTAAAGGACTTACGACAACCATAACAAAGAGAATGTTGAACAACTTATAATAACAACACAAAGCCTTACTGCACTGAGTTATTAACCCTCCCCCTACTTTCTAATCTAATTCATCTTCCTCCCCTTATCACTAAATCCTCTTCTTCTCTCCTCGCTCTGTCTCTATTCCTCCTTTTCTTATCCTCCTCCTTTCATTCATTCCTTCTCTCCTCCTCCTCCTCCGCCTCCTCGGGACAAAAGGAGAGGAAGAAAGAAAGACCGGTTTGGTCAGAAGGCGTGGCCTTCCCACAATGTGAGGAGAGAGGGATGAAGAAGGAGAGAAGGAGAGAGAGAGAAAGAGAGAGAGGGGGGATGAAGAATGAGAGAGAGGGAGAGAGGGTTGAGGATGGAGAGAGAGTTGAAGAAGGAAAGGAGGTGAATGGCAGAGAAAGAGAAGAAAAACAGCTGTGATGTCACAACAAAAGAATGTCTGCCATGTGGGAGGAACCAGGAAGGAGGGAGGAACGAAGGAGAGGGAGAGAGAGAATGAATGAAAGAAAGAAATAATACAAAATAAAAGTTAGAAAGAACAGAGACCCTGAGCATACCATTTTAAATGGAAGAAAGAAAGAAAGAAAGACAGACATCTAAAATAAGCAGAGGTTCCTCCAGAATCTGACTGCTGTAAGACATCCCATAATACTCTGCTTATAATTCCTTCTTTCTCATCTCTCGTTCTCCTCCTTCGTCCTCGTTCATAAAAACACACAGAGACACGCCCTACTGTACACACACACACACACTTTCCGCAGCGACAGCAGTTTGGTGATTCAGGCATTTCCTACAGTCTGGAGAACTCCACAGAGCCATTAGGACTGAGTGACACACACACCATATATACATTCATTCTCTCTCTCTCTCTCTCTCTCTCAAGACCTTCCTCCTTATTCTATCCTCCTCCTCTTCCTCCTGTCCCCTCCTCCCTCTCTATTCTTCTTCTTCTCCTTCTCCTTTCTTCTTCCCAGCCCAGCCGGCCCTCTCCATATGTGATTTATTTATATCCCACGCCCTTATAAGGAGAGAGAGTGTGGCTGCATGGGGCTTCATACACACATGGGTTAGGGCACTGCCTGCTGCATGGGTTAGGGCACTGCCTGCCTGCTGCATGGGTTAGGGCACTGCCTGCCTGCTGCATGGGTTAGGGCACTGCCTGCCTGCTGCATGGGTTAGGGCACTGCCTGCCTGCTGCATGGGTTAGGGCACTGCCTGCCTGCTGCATGGGTTAGGGCACTGCCTGCCTGCTGCATGGGTTAGGGCACTGCCTGCTGCATGGGTTAGGGCACTGCCTGCTGCATGGGTTAGGGCACTGCCTGCTGCATGGGTTAGGGCACTGCCTGCTGCATGGGTTAGGGCACTGCCTGCTGCATGGGTTAGGGCACTGCCTGCTGCATGGGTTAGGGCACTGCCTGCCTGCTGCATGGGTTAGGGCACTGCCTGCCTGCTGCATGGGTTAGGGCACTGCCTGCTGCATGGGTTAGGGCACTGCATGCATGTC
Organism: Aplochiton taeniatus; assembly: GCA_017639675.1. Taxonomy (NCBI): domain Eukaryota; kingdom Metazoa; phylum Chordata; class Actinopteri; order Galaxiiformes; family Galaxiidae; genus Aplochiton; species Aplochiton taeniatus. The sequence continues at coordinate 18,933,351 of CM030182.1, forward strand.
ACAGCTAGAGACAGACTGCATGGGGCTCCACACACACATGGGTTAGGATACTTTCAGGAGACAAACACTTAGATCAAGCAGAGTAGGGTTGTTCAGAAAACAAACACCTACTTAGAGAATACTGAAAATAATGTAATCTACAGGATTTAGAGATGAAGCTATCTCAGATGGAATGCGCCCTGTGTTTCTGGATGGGTTGTGTGTGTACACGATGTAATCCCTCACTGAAGCTGTGACAACAGTGTCACTATCAAACACAACACTTCCTGTTTCCTCTACAGCTTCCTCTCTGCTCATTGGACCAAAACACCAGCTGATCTGCTGGCCGAGACGAAGAACAGAACGATGACATCACACATCCTCTCTCTCTCTCTCTCTCTCTCTCTCTCTCTCTCTCTCTCTCTCTCTCTCTCTCTCTCTCTCTCTCTCTCTCTCTCTCTCTCTCTCTCTCTCTCTCTCTCTCTCTCTCTCTCTCTCTCTCTCTCTCTCTCTCTCTCTCTCTCTCTCTCTCTCTCTCTCTCTCTCTCTCTCTCTCTCTCTCTCTCTCTCTCTCTCTCTCTCTCTCTCTCTCTCTCTCTCTCTCTCTCTCTCTCTCTCTCTCTCTCTCTCTCTCTCTCTCTCTCTCTCTCTCTCTCTCTCTCTCTCTCTCTCTCTCTCGTAGGCAACTCCTTACATTCTCCCCTGCTCGCCAACATGCACATCCCTCCCTCCCTCCCTCCCTCCCTCCCTCCCTCCCTCCCTCCCTCCCGTGAACAGTGTTTACGACATCAACACTCCTGATGTTTCACCATCTTAGGAATGTTGACCTCGCCAACACATTAAGACTTATTTAAACACAATTACTTGCAGACACAGACCTACACACACACACACAATCGTGAAGAGGAGAACAGGACTAGGCGTATTTATGACACAAACACTTGATGTTTCCCCATATTTGGAATGTTCTCCTTAGGTTTCACAACAGCTTGGGAGGAACACATGAACACACACAGACAGACAGTCTGTCTGTCTGTCTGTCTGTCTGACAGACAGACGCACAAACACACAGAGAACAGACAGAGATGCTATTCTTACAACACGCATATACATAGCTACACCATACTGCTCCCATCTGTCCCCATGTTAATGATGGGATGCGGGCTAACCCATGATAGACCTGTCTCCATGGTGACAGACAGAAGGATTGCAGAACTACCATGGTCTCCTCCTACAGACAAGTGGCTCAAACAGTTGCTACGAAAGCAGCCGCCAAATCAGCAGTTGTTCCTGGATAACACACACACACACACACACATTCCACCTGGATTCTAGGCATAGTTTCCCAGGGTTTGGCAAGGGGGGTAGTGCAGTAGTCACATGGCCCAAGCTGGAAGAGGACTACACTACCCAGACACGACTCACTCAGACAACCCAGTGACCCCAGTCCAAAAGCTTTGGTCACCACTTCAACCTTCATCTCCCACACACTCTCCTCCTCCTCCTCCTCCTCCTCCTCCTCCTCTCTCGGGTTCCCCCCTGGCCTCATAAACTAATTACTCCCTGCTGCACAGTCTTATCAGAACAGAGACAAAGTTAAAAAAGAACCCAGAATAATACAGAGAGAGAAAGAGAGGTAGAGAGAGAGAGAGAGAGAGAGAGAGAGAGAGAGAGAGAGAGAGAGAGAGAGAGAGAGAGAGAGAGAGAGAGAGAGGGAGAGGGAGAGGGAGAGGGAGAGGGAGAGAGAGAGGTGAGGTAAAGAAAGAGAGGTAGAGAGAGACAGAGAGAGGTAGAGAGAGACAGAGAGGTAGAGAGAGAGAGAGAGAGAGGGAGAGAGAGAGGTGAGGTAGTTAATAGTTATGTTCTAGCCCAAGGTCCTCTCCAGTTTAGCAGATAGGCAGCACAGTCCACACACACACAGACACACACAAGCCTTATACACTCTCACACACACACACACACTCTCTCTCTCTCTCTGGGCACGCACGCACACACACACACACACACACACACACACACACACACACACACACACACACACACACACACACACACACACACACAGGCAGGGTGTGTGTGTCTCTGTTCCTGCCGACACCCAAACTCACCAAGCCACAGAGCAGACCAACCCAATGGACCAATGTGTTCCAGACACACTGACAGACAGCACCCTGGACCAATCACACGGTCAGACAGCACCCTGGACCAATCACACGGTCAGACAGTACCCTGGACCAATCACACGGTCAGACAGAACATTGGACCAATCACACGGTCAGACAGCACCCTGGACCAATCACACGGTCAGACAGTACCCTGGACCAATCACACGGTCAGACAGTACCCTGGACCAATCACACGGTCAGACAGTACCCTGGACCAATCACACAGACAGACAGCACCCTGGACCAATCACAAGGACAGACAGCACCCTGGACCAATCACACGGACAGACAGCACCCTGGACCAATCACAAGGTCAGACAGCACCCTGGACCAATCACACGGACAGACAGCACCCTGGACCAATCACACGGACAGACAGCACCCTGGACCAATCACACGGACAGACAGCACCCTGGACCAATCACAAGGTCAGACAGCACCCTGGACCAATCACACTGGGGGGCAGCTCTGACAGTCAATTACAGATCAAATTTTTTAAAATCTAAATCAAATATTTGAAAGAAAAAGTTACAAGTTAAGGGAGTATTTCAGACTATTGAGACTCAGCCTGGGTACGGACACAAAGAGCAGGTTTGAGATGAGTTCCAGGAGAGAGGAGGACCGGAGGGCTAGGCCTTAAGACAAAGGTAACAAGAGGGTCTGAATGAGGCCCCGATAACAGGTTGGTGCCCGTTTTGAAGGGGGGTATGGGGGTCCAAAGGGGGGTATGGGGGTCTTTAGGGGGTATGGGGGTTACTTAGGGGGGTATGGGGTTCCATAGGAGGGTATGGGGGTTACTTAGGGGGGTATGGGGTTCCATAGGAGGGTATGGGGGTTACTTAGGGGGGTATGGGGTTCCATAGGGGGGTGTGGGGGTCCATAGGGGGGGGGGGGTATGGGAGTCCATAGGAGGGGGGTGTGGGGGTCCATAGGAGGGTATGGGGGTTACTTAGGGGGGTATGGAGGTCCATAGGAGGGGGGTGTGGGGGTCCATAGGAGGGGGGTATGCTAACAGACAACCTACCTCCCCCATAACTGGTGGGCCGAACAGCTGCAATACGATGAATGACAGCTTTATTTATTTTATAAACAATGCAACAAAAACAGACAGCTCCACTGCACCAATGTCTCCTATCCCAGAATACTAGTGGATCAACTAAAATATTCTGTCTCCGTGAACTAAACTACTGGATACGTGTGTGTGTGTGTGTGTGTGTGTGTGTGTGTGTGTGTGTGTGTGGATGCTGAGAGGGATTACTAGCACAAGGAGGATCACTTTCACCTTTGACCCCTGGGGGACAGTCCCACACACACACACACACACAAACACACACACACACACACACACACACACACACACACACACACACACACACACACACACACACACACATAATACAAGTGTACCACAGGGAGAATGGGATTAGCTGGAGTAGGGATTAACAGGTCTCTCTCACACGACCAGGTTAATCTGAGGGGACAAGCGTGTGTGTGTGTGTGTGTGTGTGTGTGTGTGTGTGTGTGTGTGTGTAGGAGAGGTGAGATTAAGATTGTAACACACACACAGGTGACAGCCTGGTGTTCAGCCTCAAGCAGTGCTGTGTTCCTGTCTGCTTACACAAAGAGAACAGCCTTCATCCTCAGACAGGTTCATAGGTGATGGAGGTCTATTGAGAGGAAATGGCTCTGTGCTGTTCACATGTTTGGGCTAGCCCTGGTCTGGATTAGCCCTGCCCCCCCACCCCCACCCCACACACACACACCCACACCCCACCCCACCCCACTACCTGCCCCGTGCGATGGCCAGCCAGCTGTCATTGCGTATAGTCAGTGACAGAGTTGAATCAGAGCAGCTGCCATGTCTATGGAGCTCACGGCCATCTCTCTGGTTTGAAATGCTAACTAAGATAAGCTGAGGAACAACCCCAGCTTAGAATTGGAGAGGCTGAAGGGCTGCAGGCTGGGGTTAAGCAAAGCTCCTACCAGGGTGGGGCCCCAAGGCTAACCCATTAACACACACACACACACACACACACACACACACACACACACACACACACACACACACACACACACACACACAATCTCCGGATAAGGCTCTGTGAGTCATCAACGTTGGGCAACACACTCCATTGAGTCATTGCCAGACACATTCCCTCTCCCAGTCTCCCAGTGTCAGCAGCAACACCAACCTATGGGGATGAACTCATATCAGATTATTATGGGCTGTAGAGGGAACTAGGAATGGACTGGGAACGGTAACAGGGCTATTGTGATGGAAAACCCAGGCCGACCCGGGCCGACCCAGGCCAAAACCAACGCCATCCTTTTCCCATCCTATTCTATTCTATTCTATTGTATTGTAAACATACCTCTATCCAGACATATTTAGGCCTAGTGTGTGACTCCCAGCTCAGCACGCTCAATCATCCACTGGAGCTCTTTAGGTTACTATTATGGTCTGTGTCTCTGGGACGGGGCACAGCTGTGTCGCCACGGTAACAGAGTATGTGGCAGTGAACTTTACACTGGCTGAAGGGGGAATGGAACATAAGGACCGGATCGCTGACCTGGACTGATTCCATTACTTCTTAACTTGCATTTCAGAGTGTTTGAATTCAGCCTTTAAATGTCCTTTTATATATTTTAGTAAAACTTAACAAGAGAGCGTTACTATAGTAACCCAGTTGGTTCTGTGGACGTTTCTGGAGCGCGTGAGCGTGAGCGTGTGTGTGTGTGTGTTTCCTGTTTTAGAGGAGCTGGTGTGAAGGCTGTCAGAGAGCTAATCAGCAGCAGGTGTATCCTTTGAATACCCCAGGGGACACACCCTAAACCTCTCTCTCTCTCTCTCTCTCTCTCTCTCTCTCTCTCTCTCTCACACACACACACACACACACTATGAAAAACACAGACCACCCTAAAGCTGTCTCCCTCACACTCACACACACCCTCAAACTATGAACATACAGACCACCCTAAGGTCTCACACACACACACACACACACACACACACACACACACACACACACACACACACAAACTGTAAAATACACACTCACACACCCTCAAACTAAAACACACACACACATCCTGCCACTGCAGAAGGACAGTCAGGAACACACTAGGCCACACAACAACAATCTCCATCAGAACCAACCAACGGTCAGTATCTCCTCCTGAGAGAATAAACACCCATCCTGCTGCATTCCACAACAGTGCATGTCCCTACAGAGCCCTGTGGGGGGGTGGCAGGTAGGGACGGATCTACACTGGGAGAGAAAAAAGAGAAAGAGAGAGAGAGAGAGAGAGGGTAGAGAGCAGGGGGGTTTCAGATCTCATCTGGACCTGACCTAAGGTGAACCTAACAAGCTGTAGCATGAATCTGTATCTATAGTAACAGCATGAACACAGGTATCATAGTCACAGCATGAACACAGGTATCATAGTCACAGCATGAACACAGGTATCATAGTCACAGCATGAACACAGGTATCATAGTCACAGCAGGAACACAGGTATTTGTATCTATAGTCACAGCATGAACACAGGTATCATAGTCACAGCAGGAACACAGGTATTTGTATCTATAGTCACAGCAGGAACACAGGTATCTGTATCTATAGTCACAATATGAACATCGGTATGTTTATCAGAGAGAGACATAGAGGGGGGGCAGAGAGAGACATAGAGGGGGGGGGCAGAGAGAGACATAGAGGGGGGGGCAGAGAGAGACATAGAGGGGGGGGGCAGAGAGAGACATAGAGGGGGGGGGCAGAGAGAGACATAGAGGGGGGGGGGGCAGAGAGAGACATAGAGGGGGGGGCAGAGAGAGACATAGAGGGGGGGGGCAGAGAGAGACAGAGGGGGGGGGCAGAGAGAGACATAGAGGGGGGGGGGCAGAGAGAGACATAGAGGGGGGGCAGAGAGAGACATAGAGGGGGGGGCAGAGAGAGACATAGAGGGGGGGGGCAGAGAGAGACATAGAGGGGGGGGGGCAGAGAGAGACATAGAGGGGGGGGGGCAGAGAGAGACATAGAGGGGGGGGGGGCAGAGAGAGACATAGAGGGGGGGGGGCAGAGAGATACATAGAGGGGGGGGCAGAGAGAGACATAGAGGGGGGGGCAGAGAGAGACATAGAGGGGGGGGGCAGAGAGAGACATAGAGGGGGGGGCAGAGAGAGACATAGAGGGGGGGGCAGAGAGAGACATAGAGGGGGGGAAACAAAGAGAGTGAGAGAGAGTGAGAGTCAGATAGCAAGAGAGAGAAAGACAGCTGGGAAAGTGTTCAGTCTGTGAACTTCTGCACTCTTCTTAAAACAGGGATTGGAGCCCCTGACGACCCCCCCCCCCCCCCCCCCACACACACACACACACACACACACACACACACACGCCAAACTGTGTTTTTAGAAGGTACAACAGAGTCGATTTAGGGTCTGCTTCTCGAATGGAAAGAGTTGTCTGGCCTGGCACAGTGTGTAGTGATCTCTGGAAACATCCATTGATGAAAACACATCAACCTGGTTACAGTGCCACTTTGAACGAACCATCAAAGTCACAGTGGTGAACGACATTAGTGCAGTACAACAGAACAAACAGACATTGTTCATCACATTATACATAGATACACTTATAGACTGGAACTTAAACAACACGCTCAACATTACAGTGTGTGTGTGTGTGTGTGTGCGCGCACGTCCATCGACAAGCTGTCATTTTCTTCAGCTAGGAGAGAGAGGGGGGGGGGGCAATATAAAAAGAAAGAGTGAAAGAGAGAGAGAGAGAGAGAGAGAGAGAGAGATGGGGGGGTAATATAAAGAGAGAGAGAGAGAGAGAGAGAGAGAGAGAGAGAGAGAGAGAGAGTAATATAAAAAGAAAGAGAGAGAGAGAGAGATCTGAGGAAAGATAGAAAAAAACAGAAGGAGAGAGACAGAGAGATAGAAAGACAAAGGGGAACCCACTCAGCAGGTAACAGGTCTAAGCAGGAAGTAAAGAGGCAAAGCAAAGGGTCACGACCTCTACATGTCCTTCAGGTGACTAGTTGTATGAACTAAGCAATTTAATCTCTCTCTCTCTCTCTCTCTCTCTCTCTCTCTCTCTCTCTCTCTCTCTCTCTCTCTCTCTCTCTCTCTCTCTCTCTCTCTCTCTCTCTCTCTCTCTCTCTCTCTCTCTCTCTGCTGACAAATGTGAAGATCTCTCTCTTCTCTACAGATAATCTCATATCAGCCTGCTTATCTGTCTCACTCCTATTACACTGTGTGTGTGTGTGTGTGTGTGTGTGTGTGTGTGTGTGTGTGTGTGTGTGATATCTACAATGACGTATTCCAAGGCCAGACAATGATTCAGACTACACATTAACTAAAACCTGACATTAGAACTACAACTAAACAGGAGAACACTGACTTACAGGAGACTGGGGACTCTTTACCTACTCAATACTGTCCACAGTACTGTTTGAAACATGATGCAGTGTGTCAAATCCAAACACTCTCAAACATACAACTACACGCACAGCCCCCCCCCCCCCCCCCAGGAATCTGACCAACAGGTGACCTACAATAAGACTGAGTCTAGGTCCTACACAACATATGTCAGACTGCATGCAGGCCTACTCATGTCACAACATATGTCAGACTGCATGTAGGCCTACTCATGTCACAACATATGTCACCCTTTCCCCAATGCCAGCTGGCGTAAAAGTTAGACCAGCCAGACAAGAGAAGCAGGTGGTCATTTAAACAGTCACCTAGTAGGCTGAAGAGTGATTGATCTAGCCAGTTCAAGTCATTCAAATAGCCGGTGTGGATTAAAGTTATGTACCTGCTCTCTGTCGCATTCACGTTTCCCTGTTAACACAGAGTCTGTTAACACAACCAAGTCTCTCCCCCTCCCTCTCCTCCTCTCCAGACCCAAAAAACATAGTAAGTGCAGCGTGTTAGTCACAGGTGTGTTAGTACAGCACAGGTAAATAGTGCAACTCTGCGGACAATAGTCATGTTAGTACAGCAGATAAATAGCGCCCTAATCCGTCTGGCGTCTATAAAAAGACAACCAGCAGGTCTGTAGTAGGATTGGTAGTTGTAAGGCCATGAGGGAAGAGGCGTTCTTACGCTAGTCGATAGAACCGAAAGAGTGTCTCCGCTTGTGTTTTTTACTTGATATCTCTCATTGATCATTCTCAGAAACAAAAACCTAACTTGCGCCTGTGATTTATCAAATGACGAATGCTTATGCTATGTCTTTTCGCCCATGAAACGTGTACAGCCTGTTTGTTGGACCTCACTGTAGCACTTGACTTGGTTTGGGGTTCAACCCACTCGTTGCAACGTGCGCCGCCTCATACATTTACTTCGCTACATAATCACAAACGTGGGTCAGCAAAGTTTCCGCGTGCTGCTACAGAAATATAACTGCAACTATCGCAACATTGTACAGAACATAAACAAGAAAGTGTTTTTTAAAAGCGCAACTCATTTGTATTATTATTGACACATACCTTCAAACAAACGAGGCGAAATCAAATGCGACCGGGAAGTCGGCTTCGTCCTTGGAATTTTCTCTCTCGCTCTCTCTCTCTCTCTGTGTTTACCGATAGGACGGGAAAGGTAGGTTATTTCTCCCGAACTTTCGGTTGTCAGGTAACAGTGCTAAATCCTGATTGTGTCGCTATAGAGTTAACTGCAAGGGGGCGATCCACGTCTGTCAGTCACTGTTAGACTCCCCGTTGACTCAGATCCTCCTACTTAAGTCAGAACAGGAGTGGGTTACGACTACAAGTCATACACAACGCCTGCAGCTCTCAATCTGACCGCTCCTTGACTAATTCGAGTATTGTGTGTATGTGCCGCCTGTATGGTTTTCAGTCGTCGTGTGACATATATACAGTCAAACGCTCAGGTTCCTTTTTCCAACGGTTACTCAATCCAACCCCCTTTCACAATATTCATATCTTGTATCTCATACAACGTATCTTTTCTCATCTGGACGTTCTGAATTAGCCTGTGTTACGAAACGTTATTTTTGATTACATATTGAAATAACATATAGGCCGAGGTATCATTTTATGACGACGCCCCTCTCGGGCATTCAGTTTCTCGGCGGATGAATGTCATAATCGTTCACACATTACCTTTTATTACTAGGAAGTTCACACTCCAGAGACCCATCCCTCTAGTCATTCTAGAGTTACTTTATGCCAGCATATAGCCTTCCTATGCCGTCATTGTTTTCTTACTAAACAAACCTCACTTTTCCATGTGCAACGCTAAACCAAGGCTCGAGGCTCTCTCCCATTGTTTTGAGAATGATATAATACCATCACGCTTATATTTTTTTATTAACCTTTTTAATAATAGTGTTTAAACGTGACCGTGTAGAAAAGCAGTTTGTACATAACTTAAGACTCTCAAACTTTGCTATAATAGAGAAACATGTACAGTTTAAACTAAATCGTCGAATTTACAGTGAAACACGTCCAATGATCTCAGAGCACAGAGTGCAGTTTCACAGCATCCCTACGCCCTCTAGCGTTACATACCCGCCACTGCAGGCTGCTCTCAACAAGCCAGCGCCCATGGCACGATACAGGGGCGTGCCCTAGAGTCAGCGTCAGATGGTAGCGAAGGTTTAAAAAGGGTGCGGCCAAGACTCGGCCAACAATATTAGAGCAGATGAAAGTTCACAAGGGCATAGAGTTCACTTTGCTTTTATTTACAGTAGCTAACTTTATTAAATAAATGCAACAGTCTTTTTTTGGAAGCTCGATATCTAAACGCCTAACATTTATATATTTTACAAGCAGTCCTATTTGGTGCTAAAAGTCCTGTTCGATTGGACAAGCTCAAACATTATTGCAGAAGCAGTCCTATTTAAATGTTGTTTTTAAAAACGTAGGATAAGGGCTACGCTAAGTTACGAATGATTGAAAGAAAGAAAGAAAGAAAGAAAGAAAGAAAGAAAGAAAGAAAGAATCCGACTCCAGATCTTTTCAGTGGTTTGTTTTGCTGCCTCTGAAAAGGAAAGTCACCTTGGCTTGCCTGGTGTTGATTGGCTAACTGGCCTGTCAATATCAGCCTGTCGTCCTCTGTAATATGGCACTGAAGCAAAAGCAGGCAGTTATTGATTCATCTCTGTGATGGCTACTCTAACTCAAATAAACACACACACACACGCACACTCTCCCTCTCACACACACACACACACACACACACACACACACACACACACACACACACACACACACACACGCCAGCTGAGGCAGCCTGTATGTACCATGGGGCAACTTGGGGGTTATGGTTAGGTATACTGAGGGAGGTAGGCGGAGGAAAGGTTTTCCAACCAACCTGTCAGTCAACCAGCCAGCCAGCCAGCCAGCCAGTCAACCAGTCAGCCAGCCAGCCAGCCAGTTAGTCAGTCAGCCAGTCAGCCAGCCAGCCAGCCAGCCAGTCAGCCAGCCAGTCAACCAGTCAGCCAGCCAGCCAGCCAGCCAGTCAGTCAACCAGTCAGCCAGCCAGCCAGCCAGTCAGCCAGTCAGTCAGTCAGCCAGCCAGTCAGCCAGTCAGTCAGTCAGCCAGCCAGCCAGTCAGCAAGTCAGCCAGCCAGTCAGCCAGCCAGTCAGGCAGCCAGCCAGCCAGTCAGTCAGTCAG
>CM030182.1:18949138-18961638 GCA_017639675.1 Aplochiton taeniatus
CATTCATAAGTTCATCCCTCCCTGTTGATATAAATAGCTAGCCCCAAACAGTCTCCCAGCTTCAGCCCTCACACCGTGCTCCAAACCCAAACCAGCACCTGACCCCAGTTTGAGTCCTGACCTCAGCTCCAAACCAGCACCTGACCCCAGTTTGAGTCCTGACCTCAGCTCCAAACCAGCACCTGACCCCAGTTTGGGTCCTGACCTCAGCTCCAAACCAGCACCTGACCCCAGTTTGGGTCCTGACCTCAGCTCCAAACCAGCACCTGACCCCAGTTTAAGTCCTGACCTCAGCTCCAAACCAGCACCTGACCACAGTTTGAGTCCTGACCTCAGCTCCAAACCAGCACCTGACCCCAGTTTGGGTCCTGACCTCAGCTCCAAACCAGCACCTGACCACAGTTTGAGTCCTGACCTCAGCTCCAAACCAGCACCTGACCACAGTTTGAGTCCTGACCCCAGCTCCAAACCAGCACCTGACCCCAGTTTGGGTCCTGACCCCAGCTCCAAACCAGCACCTGACCCCAGTTTGAGACCTGACCCCAGCTCCAAACCAGCACCTGACCCTAGTTTGGGTCCTGACCCCAGCTCCAAACCAGCACCTGACCCTAGTTTGAGTCCTGACCCCAGCTCCAAACCAGCACCTGACCCCAGTTTGAGACCTGACCCCAGCTCCAAACCAGCAACTGACCACAGTTTGAGTCCAGACCCCACGTCTGCTAAATGACTCATCAAACCATCTCAGTTTGATCACATTGACTTATTTCTTGAGATGTAATTCCACCCCCCCTCCTCTGTTGGTGAGAGTGTGTTTGTGTGAACACACAGAGCCATCCTGAGACAGCAGACTCTATTTCTAACCCCAGCTCCCAGCTCAGCGGCGCAGGGAGGAAGACGATCAGGTTTCATGGTCGCTGTGTTCCCCTTGTCGTCTTTAGGAGCAGGAATCACTACGCCCGCCCCCCCCCCCCCCCCCCCCCCCCCCCCCCCCCCCCCCCCCCCCCCGACAACAGGACTACAAGTTTCCACCGGATATGGGGTCTGGGGCCGATTAGAATGGTGCCTGGAGAGAAAGGGGTGGGGGGGCAGAACACATCCTCTCACTCAGCATCACAGTTCACATGCAATAGAATAGTATGACTAATAATAGCCAGACGGATTAGTACCATTATCTTCTAAAAGGTTTCATCGACTGTCGATATCGGCCTCCCAGTGTCTCTCCGTTTTCCAAGGGAAGACCTCAAAGTCCCTTTGAGACTCTGCTGCCACCTAGAGGTCAAACATCACCACACAGCTCCATCACTTCTCTGTCAAGCTGACTAGGGATACATCTCAAGCCACAACCTTCCTACTTCTTTATATACATATGCATATTTATATTTATACAGGACTCTAGAAGATTGTAAACTACTTTCCTGAACCCACTTTGAGGATAATTGTGCTCTAGCCCGTCAGTAAAAGGTAGACCCAGAAACAAGCAGGCTAGTTATTAGGCTAACTTACAGACCTACATTTGTACATAGCCCGTTCTGTATTGAATCCATTGTAATTCCTAACAATAAAACGAACTTCTCTCACCTTCAGTGTATAAGTGTTAACACTGACCACCAGAGGGCGCTATGTATCCGGTCTGGAATGCACAATCATGGATACTAATCTCTCTCTCTCTCTCAATATAGATAATTGTCTCAAACTAACATCGATCTTTTAACTTTCACAAGGTAAATGTTAGGATTTGATGTGTATTTCTTTCAAATATATGCATATACACACACACGCACACATATCTACATATAAGACAGCTATTAATAAATGTGTTAGAGGAAATAGTTTCAACCAATCCCTTGAAAAAGACAGAAGACATGATGATGACCGACGGTCTTTCTCCTAAAGACATGGCAGCCTCCAGCGTTTGAACAGGCACCAGCTTTATTTCACGTCATTCTGAACCATTTCCCAACAAACAATTCCATAGATTTAATTAAATCACATTACAATATGTTAAAAACCGAGAAATCAGCACCAAAATGAATCAACAATTGTGGTTTACATATGATATAGATATACAGTACCAGTCAAAAGCTTGGACACACTTTCTCATTCAAGTGAATGGGAAAGTGTTCAAGCCTTTGACTGGTGCTGTATATATATATCTATATGTGTATGCAATAAAAAAAGGCTGACCGTTTGTTGTGGCAATGTACAACCAAAACAAAGTAGACGTTTAGTTAGTTTAAATGTTTAATTTAGATCGTTTAAATGTTAATTCCATGCTGTGTTTCAGTAAGAACAATACAGGCTCCCTGTTTGTGGCTCACGTCTGATATCCAGAGGTCCCAATCAGTCCATAGCCAATGAGACCACAGGAAGAGAATAACCCAGAGAGAACCAACCAATGAGGGGCAGGGAAAATTAACTAACTCATGCAAGCATTGAATCATCGTGTTTTTTGTTTTTTTTCATGTGTTTTGGTTTTTTCTTCAGAAGTTTTCATAACATGGGGCCAAAATGTTGCTCTTTGTCTTGACCAAACAATCAATGGACAGTCCTGCAACAAAGACTTCCATAAGCATGCTTTAGTCAGCCAACTATCAATCAACTATCTCAGAGACCAGTTGATAATATTTCCATCCAGTTTACAGGCTGTAACAGCACTGAAACATGACTACAGTAGACCCACTAAGATGGTATAAGAAGGCGACCTTTGACCCACATGGATATCATTGCAAATTTTGCCAACTTCCTCTGCAAAAAAAATAAAATAAAAAAAAAGATGTTACCAAAAAGGGCACTTAGTATTTTACCATGACTTGCCCTTTAAAAAAAAGGTAAAATGATTTGCATCTGAAGTTTCACGGACACAGAGGTAAGGACTGACTCCCACTAACTAATAGTCCACATATCAGTAATAAAAGTTAATTTCTGTAATTACATTAAGAAAACAATTCTCAAAATACATCCAGCAACTGAGAAAAATACTGAGAAAAAAAAGAAAAAAACTAAACAAAACAAAAACAATACAATAATGAAAACAAAGATAACATTTCCAAACCGCTTGTACCAGGAACAACATACAGCTATACTCAGGGACACACCTCACCCATTATCTCTGCCTTTACAATATTGTATTTACTGCTTCAATTAAGTGGTATTCATATTTCAAATGATTTAAAGGGCTAATAAAAAAATTGCTAAAAAACAAACAAAAACAAACAAAAGTAAAAACAAAACAAAAAAACCTTGATAGCTTCATGGCCCTGCTGGGATCTGAAACTGCAGAGAAGAGGGGGAGAGAGAGAAAGGAGGCGGAGGGGTATGGTAAGGGAGGAGGGGCTTTGGGTGGGGGTAAGGAAGGAGGAGGAGGGAAGGGGGGAGGAGGAGGGGCTGGATAAGGGAAGGGGTATAAGGGAGGAGGTGGTGCTATAGGGAGAGAGGGGGTGTGGCCAGGTAAAGGAGAGGGTGTGGCTTTGGGGAAAGAGGGGGTGTGGTCAGGTAAAGGAGAGGGTGTGGCTTTGGGGAAAGAGGGGGTGTGGTCAGGTAAAGGAGAGGGTGTGGCTTTGGGGAGGGGGGTGTGGCTTTGGGGACAAAGGGGGTGTGGTCAGGTAAAGGAGAGGGTGTGGTTTTGTGGAGGGGGTGTGGTCAGGTAAAGGAGAGGGTGTGGTTTTGTGGAGGGGGTGTGGTCAGGTAAAGGAGAGGGTGTGGTTTTGTGGTTGGCGTTGGGGATCTGGTCTCACTGGGCCTCATCCTCCACGTCCTGCAGTGTCTCTTTGCTCTGTTCTTCACCTGAACACACAGGAAACAGGAAGTGAGTAGGGGAGAGCAGACTGAAAAGGTGGTCTTAACCTTAACTTCTCGACTTTCTGGGCTTATCCAAACCCTTACACCAGTGACTCTGTGGAGCCCCGCCTCCATTATAACCTTGTTGCCACTGCAGGGCCAAGCAAGGCTTCCTCATTTAATATTCTTTAATTCACCAAGACCTGAACGAATGCCTGGACTCCCTCTCCTCCCATGGCTTACTACCCAGACACAATGAACACAGCGGTCAAACGGGTCTTCTTGCTTGTCTGGCGTTAGACAGGCCATGCTTTTGCAGTCAGTCACGGTTACTAATGCTAACGGTGTAAGGAATAATGCTAACGGTCTAAGGGCTAATGCTAACGGTGTAAGGGCTAATGCTAACGGTGTAAGGAATAATGCTAACGGTGTAAGGGCTAATGCTAACAGTGTATGGGCCAATGCTAACGGTCTAAGGGCTAATGCTAACGGTGTATGGGCTCATCCTAACGGTGTAAGGGCTAATGCTAACAGTGTATGGGCCAATGCTAACGGTGTATGGGCTCATGCTAACGGTGTAAGGGCTAATGCTAACAGTGTATGGGCTAATGCAGCACACTCTGGTGACTTGACAGTCTTCATGCATGTTCCAGCACACGACCAGGCTTAGGAGAACATGTTGTACTCATGTTGTAACAGCATGCCCTGAACATGACACTTAACACGCTCTCACTGGCCCTTCAGGCTCCATGGGTGACCCCCCCTCCACACACACACACACACACACCAATGATGTGATCGGACAGGTCTACAAAAGTGAGTCTACTCCAAGAGAGCGATGGTGCATTCCTAAAAGCAAAAAGCTTTGCCGAGGGTTCGCCCCACACATGGCAGCCTCCCTGGGTCTCAACCACATCAGGGTCACACACTCACGATGAGGGGATTCACAGTGGTCACACACACACACACACACACACACACACACACACACACACACACACACACACACACACACACACACACACAGAGACACAGAGACACAGAGACACAGCCTCAGCAACTACAGGCAGACTTACAACGCAGAGTTTACTGAGAATTGAAGGACTGGGGGCGTTTCCATTAAGACTCTGACAGAGAGAGGAGAGGAGAGGAGAGGAGAGGAGAGGAGAAAAAGGTTGGTCCAGGAGAAACAGGACAGTCAACAGGCCTGGTTACAACCCTTATTCTACTGGCTAGGTTCAGCCTGGCGTCCATCTTGGAGCAGGAAGCAGCCAGTCTGTTGTGTTTCATGGCTCACCATCTCCCTGCATGTCAGAGGTCCACAGCGTCAGGTTGTCACGTAGCAACTGCATGATGAGCGTGGAGTCCTTGTAGCTCTCTTCACTTAGTGTGTCCAGCTCTGCAATGGCGTCGTCAAATGCAGCCTTCGCCAACCTGAGGGGAAAGGTTAACGGGAGACTGGTTAGGATCACCACCGTAGGGAGGGAGACTGGTTAGGATCACTACCGTAGGGAGGGAGACTGGTTAGGATCACCACCGTGGGGAGGGAGACTGGTTAGGATCACCACCGTAGGGAGGGAGACTGGTTAGGATCACCACCGTAGGGAGGGAGACTGGTTAGGATCACCACCGTAGGGAGGGAGACTGGTTAGGATCACCACCGTAGGGAGGGAGACTGGTTAGGATCACCACCGTAGGGAGGGAGACTGGTTAGGATCACCACCGTGGGGAGGGAGACTGGTTAGGATCACCACCGTAGGGAGGGAGACTGGTTAGGATCACCACCGTGGGGAGGGAGACTGGTTAGGATCACCACCGTGGGGAGGGAGACTGGTTAGGATCACCACCGTAGGGAGGGAGACTGGTTAGGATCACCACCGTAGGGAGGGAGACTGGTTAGGATCACCACCGTGGGGAGGGAGACTGGTTAGGATCACCACCATGGGGAGGGAGACTGGTTAGGATCATCACCGTGGACAGGGAGACTGGTTAGGATCACCACCGTAGGGAGGGAGACTGGTTAGGATCATCACCGTGGACAGGGAGGGAGACTGGTTAGGATCATCACCGTGGGGAGGGAGACTGGTTAGGATCACCACCGTAGGGAGGGAGACTGGTTAGGATCACCACCGTGGGGAGGGAGACTGGTTAGGATCACCACCGTGGGGAGGGAGGGAGGGACAGGGAGTGGTCGATGGAGTGATGGAGAAGGGAGGGAGTGAGGGAGGCATGGAGGGATGGAGAGAGTGATGGATAGAGGGAAGGAGGGAGGAAGTGATGGAGGGAAGGAGGGATGGATGGATGGATGTAGGGATAGGGAGGGAGTGAAAGTGCCAGATGCCGGCCCTTTTGACAGTGAATAAATAGGCTAATAGTCCCAGCCTTGTGGCTTCTCCCTTTAAGGTAAATGAGGCGCCCAATGAAAACCAGTCATTATTACCTTACACCAAAAAATTCCCCAACTTTGTAACTTTTTACTGAGTATCTTTTGTGGCTTTCTGCACGTGTGTAAATGCTGTTATTATGGCTGCTGTGTGTTGCTGTGTTTATAATAAGTATTTTTAGGCTACAGGAAGAGCTTGGGGTGAAACTGAGTCTTAAATCAATGAAGGAAGTCAGACAAGGGTTTCTGAAGAAGAGATAGACTGATCATGGTTAAATATCACTGACTCAGCTGATTAGGAAACTGCCTAGTCTAGACCCTCCAGCCAGCTCACAACAACACAACACAGACATACAACAACAACAACAACAACACACCTACACCCTCACCACAACCACACACTAACATAGACTCCCAGGTTAAGTGGTGCTTCAGTTGGACTCTCATGGTAGCTGCCGCTGTTGGTCCGGCCCTTACCTGCAGGCGCGGTCGGGCGAGTTGAGGATCTCGTAGTAGAAGACGGAGAAGTTGAGCGCCAGGCCCAGGCGGATGGGGTGTGTAGGCGGGAGCTCAATCATGGCAATGTCGCTGGCAGCTTTGTAGGCTACCAGGCTGTTCTCTGCAGCTTCCTTCCTGTCGTTACCTGTGGCAAACTCTGCCAAGTACCTGTGGTAGTCTCCCTTCCTATACACACACACACACACACACACACACACACACACACACACACACACACACACACACACACACACACACACACACACACACACACACACACACACACACACACACGGTTATTTATTGGATGTATAAATAACCTAGCTGTTTATTACATGAATAAATAACCAGGTATATTTATTAGTCCCTGGTTTATTACATTTACATAACAGGGACATCTCAATGGGCAGTGGATATATTAAGAGGAACCAGCCTCTAAACATCTCAATGGGCAGTGGATATATTAAGAGGAACCAGCCTCTAAACATCTCATAGTCCCACTGTGTTCCATTACTGACCTGACATTAAGACGACTTGAAATTGAATTCAACATTTAAGATTACAACCAGGCAGTATAGGGTCTCTAGTAGACAATGAGCTCATCGTAACGTCTTACTGGTAGACCACCACCCACATACCAATACAGACTATAACAACACTGTCGTGCAACAACACTGCTTATACTTTTTTACAACAATTTCATTATATTACTGGCTGCTACTTCACTTCCTTTTTATGTATTATATAAGTCTACTCTTTTGATCGTGTCTTTTATCTTTGCTGTAGCAACATACATTTCCCAGCTGTGGGAAGAAAAAAGGATTTCTGATTCTGAGTCTTACATTTTGTAGTAGAAGACCTTGGACTCTCCTGTGTTAGCAGCAGGGATGAGGTGTTTGTCCAGTACATCCAGAATGTCATTACAGATTGACTTCAGCTCGTTCTCAACCTGCAGGCAGACAGTCACACACACACACACACACACACACACACACACACACACACACACACACACACACACACACACACACACACACACACACACACACACACGATTTTACGACTTGCATATTCATAAATGTTGAAAACAACACAGACCCTTTTGATAACAGGCGTGTAAAACAGCTCTCTGCTAAGGAAATGTAGGCAGTCTATTGGGCTAGGTTTCAATAGGGTCCTGTCCTACATCATCTAATACAGCTATTAAGTCTAGTTCGGGTAGATGTTGGGTTTCAATTGGATCCTGTCCTATATCATCTAATGCAGCTATTAAGTCTAGTTGGGGTAGATGTTGCTTGGCTAACCACTCTGATCCATATGCAAACTAAGCCATGAGTTCTAAAAGCCCTCTTCAGCAATTTCACAATGGAGTTACAGCATGGCGTAGTACAGCTCCATCAGTACTAGGGGCAGTGATGGCACAGAGACCTTTCTCTCCCTCCCATTCTCCCTCTCCCTCTTGAAGTGCACAGTTTAAACAAGGTATAGGAATGTACTTGAATGTTCCCAAACTTTTAATTCAAACAAGCCCCAGAATAACCCAGTAATAATTCAAGCCATTTAACCGGTCTCATGATCAGAATAATCCATGAAGATATTTACTGATAAAAAATGACGTGGACCACTAAAAATAAAATATCACAGAGTGCTTTTATCCTGTATTAATTGGCCAAAGCATTTTGATTATTATTATTATTATTATTATTATTATTATAATAAATACCCTTCCATCTAAAGTGTAAATATGATCGGTCTCACTGTCAGTGGAGTGGCCAGTTAACACAAGGCTGAGCCCATACTGACACAGTGGCCAATTATGAGCACTATTAGCAATGTTAACTACTGGGGCGCCCCGGTAGCTCACCGGGCTACGCCACACCACTAAGGGTTCATTCCGGCCCGGCCCCTTCGCTGCATGTCCTCCGCTCCTCTCTCCCAACTTTCCTGTCCGCCTACTATCCTGTCAATAAAGCTTAAAAATGCCTCCCAAAATATCTTAATGGAAAAAAACAAATGGGAGCTACGGTGACTGACTGGACACACACAGGTACTAGGACCAATGACAGTGTCTTCATAATATTTCTATGCATTATCACCGAAAAGCGAAACGCTTTCTTTCACCCCTCCTGTAAAGAGACCCTCACTACAGAGTGGAAGGATGTGAGCGCCTCACCGTTTGCCTGTATTCCCGGATCATCTTCAGTTTGTCTTCTCCTCCTTTGTTCTCTTCCCTCTGTTCGATGCTGCTGATGATTCTCCAGGACGCTCTTCTAGCTCCAATCACGTTCTTATAGGCCACTGACAACAGGTTCCTCTCCTCCACTGTGAGTTCCACGTCCATTCCCGCCACCTTCTTCATCGACTCCACCATTTCTAGAGTAAAGAATGAATGGAGGGGGCGTAATTTGAACGATCTTTTCTGATAGTGGAATCTACGATATGACCATTTCCATCAATTACGGAGTTGTAACATTGTTAGAAACCACACACCCTGCCAAGACATTGTGAATGACTCATGAGCACAAATCACGCACAAGCGGGGCCTACAAATTACGCCCATGGTGTAACAGCAGTAGTACTAGCTAATCAGTACTGGTTGACACCAGACTACTAAAAACAGCTCGCCCGTGCCCCATCTTGATCATGACAGACGGGCACACAGAAAGTATTGCTAACGTTAGCAAATGTTTATTTAAAATGTAATCAGTAGATACTGTTACTAGGACTCACTGAATTACTTTACCGAACTGCCTAGCAAACGGGGCAGCCCCGAACAAATACCCGCCCACTTCCACACACATACACATCCCATTGTGGCTAATCAGATTAGCTTAGTTAGCAAACTAACGTTAGGTAGCTTTCATGGGTTAGCAGTCGCTTGTACTATCAGTATCAGCTAGCTGGCGGCCTAACGTCTGAATACAAGTAAGCTTTAAAGTTATGAAGATAAACATGGAGATGTCGATAAGATATTGTTGTTTTACATGACGGACACTATTTAGACACACTTATAACATAGGCTTGGTCAGCCAACTGCCAGCTACCATTCAACATAGCCAACTAACTATTATGACAGATTCATTAATCCGCCATTTTGTTATAGTGTTGGCTAACGTAACGTAGCTAACGAACCCGTTAACTGCCATCAGCTAACTAACGTCATATTTTGTAAAGGCAATGATGCAACTATTTCGTGCATCTCGGTACACGTTAACAATCAACTTCCTGTTTCTGCAGGAGGTTCCTATCCCGTACAAATAACGTTAGCTGGCTATCTTTATGCTGTCAGTAACTACCTAGCTAGGCTATAATGCTACATTAGCCAGCCAGCAACCAACCGAGCCATTCAGAAACTGAGGCGACATGTCCCCACGATCAAATCCCTAAATTGTCCCCTTACCGTCATATCTTTCAGCCTGCTCGGCCAGCTTTGCCTGGTAAACTAAGTCCTCCCGATCTCCCATTTCGATATGAAGTGTAGGTAGTGTTTATATGTATTTTATTCGCTGACAAATCTCGAAAAGGCTCGGAGGTATGTCAGTCTGTCGGTGGAACCTAGAAAACCAAAGGCTTGAGTGGCGTTTTCCACTTCACCGGCACTGCACTGGAGTAAAGATGGCGAAAAATTCTATCCGGGAACTGAAGACAGCACACGCACAAACGCAAATGAATAACCACTCCCTCTGTTCGTTGAGAATCCCAGGGATTTAGACTACCTACCTGTCTGAGAAACTATGGGCATGTCCAATTAAACACATCAAAACACTGGTATTTTCGCTATAATTATTGTATTTGTATTTTTTTTTTTATAATACACGTATAATTACGCTGAGTGGGCTAAGGTGTCCGATTAAATTATCACATTACTTTGAGTGTAGGCTAGGTCTCTCTGTATGCATGTTATTCACAAAAGCACACACACCCACACCCACGCGAGTAACGCTACAGACCTTCCCTAATTGCCGCTTACAGAACGAACAGCAGCACACTTTGAATCAAAGTTTTCGGTAACTTTGCCATTCATCCGTACTATTCCGTCTATCGCTCTCTACCGCCTTCTCAGTCACAGACCTACCATAGGCTACAACTGTAACATTTGTATCAGTTACCAACACTGAGTTTTAAAATTCATCTGTTTCGGCGTGTCGGCTAAATAGAGATATGGCACGTTCCGCTGCTTTACAGCCGCACACCATACTGAATGGCGGGTTGTAAATCTAAAAGCAGTTTCTTTGAAGTCACTTGAAATAGGTGCAGGAACAAATAATGCGCCCAAAACAAAACTAAAAACAATGAAAAAAAAGTTATTTGCCAAGATTTTTCACTTTATTAACTATGTATATCTTAAACCATTACATGCTACAGAAAATAAAAAGGTAATTTTAAAGAATATAGTGTTATAATACAATGGCACATTTGATATTAACACTATTACCACTAGTGATTGCCACCCCTCTCTTTATGAAAGGTAATGAATGACTATGCAGGGTTACAAAAACACAACCTGATGGCATGATTGGCAAAAAAAAAAATCTATTAAAATAAGAACAGATTATGTCTGTAGCTAGGCAACAGGCAAGCGTTGAGAGAATGAATAAAAAGCAGACAGGATATAGCAAAACATTTTCTGAACTACAGTGATATTATTATAAAAAAAGGCATTGGTTTCAAACACATGTGGAGACACATAACCTGGAACAGAACAGGCTAAATTGTACATTTAAAAAGTATGTTATTAGTTTTCATTGAACAGTAGAGCATGCAGGTGTGTGTTGGGAGCAAAACAATATGCACCACTTGGACAGAAATGGCCCACTGGAAAAAGAAAGCACAGGTGTTAAAGTCACGCTTTGGGAATGAGAAAGGGAGGGCCAAGTACAGATCTGTAAAAAAAGGAAGAATAAACGCTAAAACCTCATTGTGAATGAGCACCAACTACATGTAAAAAGTATTAAACTAAGTGCATTATGTGTTAAAAACAAATTCATAATCTCTTATAGGAGCCAGACTGACTACAGGGGTGGGTGGGGGCTCAGAGGTTACGCTAAGTTTCACTACGCAATCCCAGACATTGGGGGTGGGTGGGCCCAGGAGTCAGTGTGCCTTCACCAATGGGACTGGGCCTCTGCTGGATTGTCCTGCATCCATAACACTACCCCAACCACTACACACTGATGCTGTGAACACAGGAGAGTGTGTCAAAAACAGCATCCTCCTGCCACATTGTGAGTGACAGGGCTGATCAAGTTTCACACTTAAAATGGAGTATGACTTTTTTAGATTTTACGGCTCTGCTCTCTGTTTGATGCAGCACACAGCAGTGACATCATGTCATATAGTAGGTGTCTTGACAATGGAAGATGTTTACCTTGTCATGAAAGTTAACTAGCAAGTTCTGTTTCATAGTATTAGCAAAGCATGCATAACCAAGCAAAAATTTGAGAACGGATGGAAAAAAACAAATGTTTGGAAATAAAAAAAACTATGCATAAACAGAAAAACATGATTTTCAGCATGTAATGGTAATCACATAAAACATAATTTTCATACATAACAGAATGATCTACACTTTCTTAAAAAAAAAAAAAAATAACACTATTTGCACTTGGTTAGAGTAGAGAGATGGAAGGGAGAGGGGAGGGGAGGGGAGGGGAGGGGAGAGGAGAGGAGCGGAGCGGAGAGGAGAGGAGAGGAGAGGAGAGGAGAGGAGAGGAGAGGCAGAGGAGAGGAGAGGCAGAGGCGGTGCAGGAGGTTTCTATAGAAGTGGGTGGAGATGTCCAGGTGTGATCAGTGTTTGGGAAATCCTTCCAGCCGAGCCTTTTCCCTCTCTCTCCCTCCCTAC
>CM030182.1:18966638-18976638 GCA_017639675.1 Aplochiton taeniatus
CACGAATCTTAATATATTTCACATATTAGGGAACATCGCGTACTTACATTTTGAACATTTGTTGGGAATATTATTTTCCAAACCGACCAGTGGAATCTTTGCAGGTATAGTTATATAGAAAGACCACTAGATGGCAGACTATAACAATCTTCAACAGCAGCCTAACGGACACGGCCTTCTGATGTCACATGATTGTTTATGATGCCATGTCACTGCAGGAAAATGACTGGGGGAAGCACATCGATTGTGATCGTTTTCAGGGGGATGGAAAGGTGTAAATAATCGTTTTTGCCGGGGCTGTGCAAACTGACGATAGGCCTATATCAACATCGGGAGAGTCAAGGGCAAATATAGTCAATAAGTCTGACACAAACACGCACATTTTTATACACAAAGGCCTACACAAACCACAAATGAATAGACAAAAGCAACACCACAGGCCCTCTAACGTAATTAATCCTATGAACTACAGAAATGTGTCTGTCTGTACTTTCCGATCAAAAATGGGGATTTAAAAATAATGGAATGCATTGCAGGCAGAGTTGTCTGGAACGCATTCAGGTCTATGTCTTACGTAGCCAAGGCAATACATGTTCAAGGAAACAGGTGCAAAGATGAACAGTTTGAAACTAGACGTCGTGTAGGCCTAGGCTTACGCCCTATTTGAAAAATTGCAGCTGCCATGGCCAAAAAATTAAAATGAAAAGCGAAGAAATCTGCTGCTTAAATGAATAATTTCCGTGAGATCGTTGATGGCCCTTCCGTTGTATTTGTTCTTGTACGCAAAGCAGGACTTTTCACATGGTTGCCACTACAAAAAATGTTTTAAAGTGATAGTTCTACATTTTGGGAAATAAGATAGCCTATGGCCCAACTTACCCCTAGTCAGAGGAGAAGATTGATATACATTTTATGTCCACACGTCCAGTACTGAGTTAGTAACGGTAGTCGTAAAAGTAGCCTAGCGATAGCCGTAAGCTAGAGATAGCCGCTAGCATGGATCACAAAAGTGACTAAATAGGCCAACTCCAAAAATTCTGTGTTATTTACATGTTATATCTTCTGTATTTCGCATGTGTCAACATTAAAATGTAAAATCAAGAGGGTAGTACAATGTGTGAATTAACTAGAAATAAAAACTGTAACAATACATACATTAGTAATGTAATGTAAATCATTTGAACAAAGTCAATGGGTCTATGCGCTATTATGCATTACAGAGTTTATTGTTAAGTTCAAATGCAAGCAAAACCTACTGGTTTAATTACTGATTTACAACAAAGCTTTATATCACATTTTCTGACCTGGAATTCAGTTTTTTTTCTTCATTCTGTCTACACTTGGGAAACCGAAGGGGACAGAAGAGCAAGAACACACATAAAGAGAGGGGGAGAAAGAAAAAGACAGACATAGAAAGAGGGGGAGAAAGAGATAGACAGACATAAAGAGAGGGAAAAAGAAAAAGACGGACATAAAGAGGGGGAGAAAGAGAGAGAGAGAGTCGGGATTCGGAAGATTCCAGAGAGAGAGAAGCATTTGAGAGAGAGTACACTTAAGTGAATTGCATACCTGATAGTGTAACTTTTCACCTGCCCTTTGAGTGCCAGTATAAATGCTTAAATAGGGCATCTTCACAAATCCCACTCACGATTTTTAAGTGGTTCAATGGGACTATTTTATCTCTCTGAAATAAGAAACATATTTAATATATCAAAAGTTCAAAAGTTACACACTTTGTTGTTAGTGAGGATTGCATGGCCCCACACTTATTCTATTGGATAGGGATGCAGCGGAGTGCATTATGTGGTTTTGAATTGCTCATAATCAATAAACGTCCATTTTAGCCATAATCTGGCCTTGGTCATGATAGTCACATATAGTTTAGTAGTCACACAAAGCACTCTGCCAGGGAGCAACATCAGTGACAACATCACATAAAATACACAAAAGAAGCAATGCTACCAGCTAACTTTAGCCCAATACCTCTGGCTGTTTATCTTCAAAGGGTTAAAGCAATGCTAGCAGCTAACTTTAGCCCGCTCCCTCTGGCTGTTTATCTTTAAAGGGTTAAAGCAATGCTAGCAGCTAACTTTAGCCCAATCCCTCTAGCTGTCTATCTTTAAAGGGTTAAAGAAGCAATGCTAGCAGCTTACTTTAGCCCAATCCCTCTTGCTGTCTATCGTTTGAGGGTTGAAAAAGCAATGCTAGAAGCTATCTGTAGCCTAATCCCTGTCTATCTTTAAAGGGTTAAAGGTTCAAAATACCTGTTTTAGGATTCTTAAAGCTATATTTATATATAAGACTATTTTAATGAAATCTCAGAAACCTGGCAACGCCAGCAAAGGAATGAGAAATAGGTATATAAGAGGAACAAGTAGAATATCCACAAACTAGGTTGCCAAGACGACAGACAGTCAGCAATTACATTGTCAAAAGGCAAAAAGCAACTGTAGTTCTCATTTCAGACTGAGCTGTTTGAGAGGCTAAGACAAGAAAACTAGAAATTGCAACTTAGAATTGTGCAATTTTTAGGCATCTAGTCATTCTAGTCGAATGGTTACTAGGATGGTGAGGGCGGGTTGCTAGGATGATGAGGCCAAAGTAAGCAAGGCTACTCAACAGACTTGGGCGATAGTTTTTAGACATATTTTTTCCAGCCGTAGTCATTGGATAATTCCATTAAACTGTCTTCCTTCTTAAACATAAAGCTGTGAGGGGCTGTAGTAAATAGGAGGGAGCTCTCTCTCTTATAAAGACCCCTGACTGTAATATTTCACATGATATTAACGTACATACCTGTGTTTATGTTAGTCTGAGTGATTGTATTACAGGTATATGACTACACTTGACCGTACAGCTTAAACTCAGCTTAGACTAATATAACCAATGTCCAATCAGTAAACCCATGCTAGCGAAATCAGAGAAGCACTGCATGTTCTCCCAATCCTGCGCTGAGGAGTGTAAACAAACATTTTGGAATATATACAGGGTATCACTGTAGTTTTTCTACAATCATACATTTATGAGCTCAGCTGTCTGCTTTTATCACATCAATAGATAACACAGTCTATTTTTCTCTATTTCTGAATTGGGGGGGGGGCGGTCCCACCAAGAGACCTGGGAGGGTTAATACAGTCCATCAGTCTCTCTGTCAGTCTCTCTGTCAGTCTGTCTGTCTGTCTCTCTTCAGATTATTTATTTATGTCTTTCTGTGTTTGGCTGAATGCTGTCCACCAATAGGGAAAACTGTTAGAGGCACGCGAGGCACATATCATCCAATTGCACGACAGGATTATCAGGAAGAGGGACCTGACATAAATTCATTTTAAAACATGACAGACTTGAATATCTTTAAGCTTATAATGTCTCAAGTATGAGATAATCTATTTGTCTATGACTCTTTGCTACATATATTTTATATTCAAAATAACAACACAATTTACTAGTGGAGACATCTTTCAACATGGATTTTCATCCCATCAAGATCTGTGATCTTGTCCGCCAAGCTTGTGAAGTGTCCAGTGAACAGCATCCTCTCTCTCTTGAACGCTGTGGCTCCACCGTGTTGGTCCCTCTCTGTAAACACAGAGACACTTAACCTTCTTTCCCTGTGTACTCCTCTTTGTTCAGTCAAACTCTCCACAGTTTCCAATACGACTTCCATTTCCGTTCAGTCGTTGCATCCTTCCCAGTTCTGCTGCTGGACAGGATCCAGAAAGCTCTGCTGTCTTCTTTTTCCTCCTCTGGTTCTAGACGTAACTCGACATGGGAGGGGAAAATACAAGCAGGCGGATACCACACGGACCACGATCAGGTCAGGTGGTCTGATTGGTCAGTCACCCCATCTAAGTCATCATTGTCTACCCTCATTGGCTCAACCCCTCCCAAGGAGGGCTGTGATTGGCTGGAGCAGGAAAAGTGGGAGGAGCGACTATGCGTGTCATCTTCCTCCTCTGCCTTAACAATCTTCTCTCTATTTCCTCCTCTCCCTGTCTGCACCTCCTCTTCCTCCCTTTTCCTCCTTCCTCTCTTGGTCTCCTCCATGGTCCACATACTGTCCTCCTCCATCTCGTCCTCCTTCCCCTGCACCTCCCTGTCGAAGTCCAGCAGCTCCTCCATCATCTCCTCTATCTCCATCTCTCCGTCCATCTCTCCCTCGACCTCTGACCTCAGCTCTCCCATGCTCTCCGTGCGGTTAGTATCATCGGTCTCCTCTCCGTCTCCGTCGCCATGGTTCCTCTCCGGAGCCTCGCTGATCTGCGGAGGCAAAACAGTCCTATCAGTGATGTCATATCCTGTGGGCGTGATCAGGTGTGTTAAGCTGGGTGTACCTGGCTGTCCTTTATCATGTGATCAGGTGTGTTAAGGTGGGTGTACCTGTCTCAGGTGTGTTAAGGTGGGTGTACCTGTCTCAGGTGTGTTAAGGTGGGTGTACCTGTCTCAGGTGTGTTAAGGTGGGTGTACCTGTCTCAGGTGTGTTAAGGTGGGTGTACCTGTCTCAGGTGTGTTAAGGTGGCTGTACCTGTCTCAGGTGTGTTAAGGTGGCTGTACCTGTCTCAGGTGTGTTAAGGTGGGTGTACCTGGCTCAGTTGTGTTAAGGTGGGTGTACCTGGCTCAGGTGTGTTAAGGTGTACCTGGCTCTCCCCAAACTCCAGGATGGTGGGCAGGTTCCCCTGCTTGGGGCAGCGCTTCCTCAGGCTGACCAGGAAGGACTGGGGCAGGGAGAAGATGTCCACATTGTTCCCCAGGTCGATCCACGTCACGCTGGGAAAACTGCCTGGCTCCTGGAGGGAGACGTTAGCTTAACGTGATCTCTGCACACACACACACACACACACACACACACACACACACACACAAACACCCCAGCACACACACACACTTCTGAACCTTGATAATCAACCATACACACACACACACACACACACACACACACACACACACACACTCACACACACACACACACACACACTCACACACACACACACACACACACACACACACAAACACATACACACCAACACCCCAGCACACACACACACCTCTGAACCTTGATAATCAACCACACAGACACACACGCACACACAGAACAACACGCATGCACACACATACCTCTGAACCTTAATAATCAACCACACACACACACAGAGAAGCTGGCCCTCTGACCTTCAGGGAGTCTGTGACCTCCTTCAGCACGGCGCGGGTGAGGCGGTTGCCGTTCAGGGCCAGCGTCTCCAGATGTGGCAGGGAGGCCAGGGTGGGCAGGAGAACCAGGAAGGCCTCGTCCGTCAGCTCCGTGAAGCCCAGCTCGATGCTCACCACGCTGGCCGCGTGCCGCTGGAGGTGGCCACACAGTCGCTCCATGTCCTTCACAGCCAGGGGGATGCCGGAGAGGTCCAGAGCGCCGCTGGGCGGAGGGGCAGACAGCACCGCCTTCAGGCTGCACAGAGAAAGGAAATATAGCCACAACAATCTAAATATTTAGTCATTCCCAGTAGTGCTTTAGTCTTTTTATGAAAAGGAGGCGAGGTGGATATTATTGTAAAGACAAAACAAACAGAGAGAAATGGTAAACAAATGAAAACGAAGCCTCCTGATGTTCCAAAAACGACCACATTTCTCTTTAATACTGAAAGAAATCTATGTCGATGGTGGTAAATGACATAACACAAGAGGCCAATTACTTTGAGATTGCAAAAGAACACCACTCCCACAAGCACACACACACACACACACACACACACGCATACACACTAACACAAACACAAACACACACACACACACACACACAAGCACATACACAAGCATACACACTAACACACACGCACACGCACGTATACATGCACACACACACACACACCATTCTCTAGTATAGTCTCAATTTCAGTTTTGAAAGTCAATGCTATCGTTCATCGCATTCATCCTTCTCTGCCTCTGTATCTCTCCGTCCATCTTTATTTCTATCTACCCTTAATCTGACCCTTCCTCCCTCTCGCCCATCCCTTCTCTCTCACTTTCAATCCCCCCTTCCTTTCCTCTCTCTCTCTTTCACTGCCCTCTCTCACCCTTCCATCCCTCTGTCCTTCTTATGATCTAGCATCCACTCAGCATCAAATAGAGTGCACCTCCCCCTCCTCCCCTCTCCCTCTTCTCCTCCCCTCTCTCTTCTCCTTTCTTCCCCCTCTTCTCCTCTCATCCCCCTCCTTCCTTCCTGTGACAAAGGCAAGGGGGAGCAGCTCAATATAAACAGCAGCTTTTCTCTGAGTGGGTGTCATTGTAAGAGAGTCACTCGTTCATCTTTAGTTAGCAGCATAATCTGACTTAGCGCTGCCTTTAAACCAAAGCCCTTTACAGTTTGGTGAGGACAACAATTAGCTTGGACAGCCCCAGGGGGAGCTGGGAAATGGAGTCCACTCCTGGCTTCGAGCTCTATGCGGCACCTCAGAACTTACAAAGGAGACAAGGACATCCCAATTCCGACGGCTATCAAGAAAATATTAAGGTAGCTGCAGCCTGAACACACCTCCACACACACACACACACACACACACACACACACACACACACACACACTTAATGTAGGAGAGTGGCCATATGTACATTAAATACCAGTATATTAATTTCATGTATTAAATATCAGTGGAACTGAGAGTTTCATTTTTCATTTCCCCAAGTTTAACTCTCTATGGTAACAACAGAGTTAGACCAGCTAGAAGAGAACCGGCTGTGTGTTGTCCATTCTAGTCGGTTGTAGCTCTATGCGTTGACCTGATGGAGCCGCATGCTGCTGGCCCCGCTGCACCAATCAAAGCCACTCAGGGAAATTACACCACAGACCCGGAGTGCAGAGTTATAGGAACAACATGATTTAAGTGAACCCAGTTTAATGGGGCTAGGCTGCATCTGTGGCTTTAACCCTGCCAGTCCATCCATCCAGCCATCTATCAGTGTTATTGGATCACTGTTTCTCCAGCTGCACACTTTGAGACCAAGCAATGGGGATTTTTCAAACACACACACAGACACACACACACACACACACACACACACACACACTCACCATGCCTGTGGCTTCCTCTTCAGCAGCCCCTGACGTCTCCACTGGGAGTGAGGGCTGAGGTGGTAGGTGAGCTGACGACAGACCTTCTCCATGGCACCCAGGGAGTCCCCCTCCTAGTGGGGCGGTTAGGGAGGAGGGAGGGAATGGTGGGGGTGGGGGTGAAGGAGAGAGAGAGGGAGGGATAGGGAAGGGAAGGGAGCAGTAGAGAGGGGGAGAGGAGGAAAGGGAGCAGCAGTGTGGGGGATGAAAGAGAGTGTGAAGAAGAGAGGGATAGGCAAGGGAGGAGTGGGGAGGAGGTGCAGGGAGGGCGGTGCAGGGAGGGAGGTGTAGGGAGGGAGGTGTAGGGAGGGAGGTGCAGGGAGGGAGGTGCAGGGAGGAGGTGCAGGGAGGAGGAGTGGGGAGGAGGATCAGGGAGGGAGGTGCAGGGAGGAGGTGCAGGGAGGGCGGTGCAGGGAGGGAGGTGTAGGGAGGGAGGTGTAGGGAGGGAGGTGCAGGGAGGGAGGTGCAGGGAGGAGGTGCAGGGAGGAGGAGTGGGGAGGAGGATCAGGGAGGAGGTGCAGGGAGGGAGGTGCAGGGAGGCGGTGCAGGGAGGAGGGAGGGAGAGGTTAGAGAGGAGGAGACTGACAGGCTAGCATTAAAGCTGTCCAGCAGAGACAACACACCTTGTCCTTCACTCCTCGGAGATCTCCCTCCTTCGAGGAGGAGGAGGGCAGGATAGCAGGAGGAGGAGGAGGAGGAGGAGGGCAGGATAGGAGGAGGAGGAGGAGGAGGAGGAGGGCAGGATAGGAGGAGGAGGAGGAGGAGGGCAGGATAGGAGGAGGGAGAGTGGGGCAGAGAGGTAGAGAGGGGTGCAAGTGAGGGAGGAGAAGAGAAGAGAAGAGAGGAAGGACATCAGGTTAATATAATAATAATTATAATAATAATATAAGATGGCAGCACAGACAGACAGACAGACAGACAGACAGACAGGAAGTGTTTCTTCTTATGAATATAACAGACAGACAGACAGGAAGTGTTTCTTCTTATTAATATGACAGACAGACAGACAGACAGACAGACAGACAGACAGACAGACAGACAGACAGACAGGAAGTGTTTCTTCTTATGAATATGACAGACAGACAGACAGACAGACAGACAGACAGACAGGAAGTGTTTCTTCTTATTAATATGACAGACAGGCAGACAGACAGACAGGAAGTGTTTCTCCTTATGAATATGTATTCATAGAGAGAGTGAGTCATAGCTCCATCTCTATTGGTCCTTGTTAGAAACAGATGGTGGCCTGTTTCATTCAGACACACTGACACTGTGAAACTATGAATACAGACAGAGGGGGAGGAGGAGGAGGAGGAGGAAGAGGAGGAAGAGGAGGAGGAACAGCTTAACTAAACTCCATGTTGGGAACAGTTAATCACATAATGTCTAAAAATGTAAAAGGTGTATTTCTCTAAAGTTGTATTGTGTGGTGATCCAAAGATCCAAACAGTGATTTTTTTAATTTTCTTTTCTCAAAATGACAACTTCTCAGTTTGGAAGGAAACTGCTCGTTTGATAAATGTTCTGTACCTTAAGTCATTTGATAAATGTTCTGTACCTTAAGTCATTTGATAAATGTTCTGTACCTTAAGTCATTTGATAAATGTTCTGTACCTTAAGTTATTTGATAAATGTTCTGTACCTTAAGTTATTGGATAAATGTTCTGTACCTTAAGTTATTTGATAAATGTTCTGTACCTTAAGTCATTTGATAAATGTTCTGTATCTTAAGTAGTTTGATAAATGTTCTGTACCTTAAGTCATTTGATAAATGTTCTGTATCTTAAGTCATTTGATAAATGTACTGTATCTTAAGTCGTTTGATAAATGTACTGTATCTTAAGTCGTTTGATAAATGTACTGTATCTTAAGTCGTTTGATAAATGTTCTGTACCTTAAGTCATTTGATAAATGTTCTGTATCTTAAGTCATTTGATAAATGTTCTGTATCTTAAGTCGTTTGATAAATGTACTGTATCTTAAGTCGTTTGATACATGTACTGTATCTTAAGTCGTTTGATAAATGTACTGTATCTTAAGTCGTTTGATAAATGTTCTGTATCTTAAGTCATTTGATAAATGTTCTGTATCTTAAGTCGTTTGATAAATGTACTGTATCTTAAGTCGTTTGATAAAGTTTCTGTTTCTAAATGGGAGTCTGGTCAGAGTCTTGTCCACATCATGTGACAGTCATAATCTTTGGAATTATGAATCTCCTGCTGGGGGAGCTAGAGGGCGAGGAGCGTGTGTCATCTCCATGGATACCATGGTGTCAATCACACGACAGCTCCGCCCACTTCACCAGCATCATGGGATTTGTGGTCAAATCACTTGACATGAGGGGCCAAAATGACTGAAAGGCTAATTTAGGGGTTGCCACGCTGGACTGGACTTTTCTCTTAATCCTTCACACAGTGAAAGGAAGAGCAGAAAGAGGAAGGGGAAAGTTAAAAGAGAAAAAAGACCAGCAGAAAGAACAGAAAAATGAGATGCACAAAAGCCACAGGAAGTCAGCGCACAGAGAGAGGGAGGGGGTTTCCTGTAAATAAAGTGCTATGGAATTCAAAAGGGCAAAGGAAAGAAAGACACGGATAAAAGGGAAGGAAAGAGAGAAATAATAATAATAATAATAATAAGGTGAAAGAGGGAACTCCAGGGGCAGAAAAGAAAGGAGAGAATTGAAAAGAAAGATGGAGAAAGAGGAGGGTAAAGGGAAAGCAGAAACGAGAGGAGAAAAGAAAGTCGTTTGGAACGAGGCAGAATGTCTTGATGACATAACAGCTGGGATCCCAGAATCCCCAGCCCGCAGGCTGGCTAATAGAAGCATGATGAATGGATTGCCAGCCCATACTGCTGATCCCAGGAAAAGGAACTTTTTGAATTGGGCTTTCAATAAAGAAT
>CM030182.1:18979138-19014138 GCA_017639675.1 Aplochiton taeniatus
TGTGTGTGTGTGGGTGTGTGTGTGTGTGTGTGTGTGTGAGTGCATGTGCGTCCGGTCAATTACAGCAGCTGTGGTTCAATACTGCATTATATTAACAATGTCCTGGTCGACTAATGCAGTCAAATCACCTACTCCTCCTCCGGCTAAGGAAAGGAAAGGCTTGAAACCAAATAGTTCCATCAGGAATGGCTGGATACCAAATAGTTCCATCAGGAATGGCAAACTGTAAATAAAATCAATGTCTGTGCAAAAGTCTCTAATATAATGGAAAAAGACTGTGTGTGTGTGTGTGTGCATGAGTGCATGAGTGGGTGCATGGTGTGTGAGTGAGTGCGAAGTGTGTGTGTGTGTGTGTGTGTCCTACCGTTCTGGGGCAGTGCACGTATCGGGCTAGGCTGATGAGCAGGTCGTGTGTGATGGGGTCCACCAAGTTCCTGAAGCTGGCGTAGCGATACAGAACATCATCCAGAGAGGTAGACTCCATACCCAGGTCCTACAGACACACACACACACACACACACACACACACACAAACAAGTAAATGAATCAAGTAGCCAGGTAAACCTTTGCATTTTATATTAAGAAGGGGCATTTGATCATAATATATCAAGGATAAGTTTAAAACGTCAATCATAAAAATACCAACATTAAGGTCTGATGTATACCAATAACAGCCCAATGCATCAGTCCAAACAGTTATAACTTGCAACTGATAGTTCTACAGGACTAAGGGGAAATACATCTGTATTATTACACTGTAATATGTTCAATGGAAATCAAAGGGGCTCAGAGGACACTGTCTGTGTTTTCAGAGGACACTGTCTGTGTGTCTTCTGAGGACACTGTCTGTGTTTTCAGAGGACACTGTCTGTGTTTTCAGAGGACACTGTCTGTGTGTCTTCTGAGGACACTGCTGTACTGTCTGTGTGTCTGGAGGAACGACCTGCATTCTGTTTACCGCTGCTATTCCTAGAACCAAGCATTTACCATTAAGGGTCTCTACTTACACATTGTGTGTGTGTGTGTTTGTGTGTGACTGTGTGTTGCTTCTGACAAACTATTTTTGTGTTGGTGGGAGTGTGTTTTGTCTCTCTCTCTCTCTCTCTCTCTCTCTCTCTCTCTCTCTCTCTCTCTCTCTCTCTCTCTCCAGCTGTCCATGTGTGTGGTTGTGTGTGTGTGTGTGTGAGAGAGAGAGAACCCCCCTCTGCTGAACAATGGGCATCAGGAAGACAGTGACTCATCCTCGTTCTGTCAGAGAGGCTATTTAGAGAAACCTCACTGTATGTATCCATCACTGTCTCTCTGTCTGTATGTATCCATCACTGTCTCTCTGTCTGTATGTATCCATCACTGTCTCTCTGTCTGTATGTATCCATCACTGTCTCTCTGTCTGTATGTATCCATCACTGTCTCTCTGTCTGTACGTATCCATCACTGTCTCTCTGTCTGTATGTATCTATCACTGTCTCTCTGTCTGTATGTATCCATCACTGTCTCTCTGTCTGTATGTATCCATCACTGTCTCTCTGTCTGTATGTATCCATCACTGTCTCTCTGTCTGTATGTATCCATCACCCATCCATCTCACCCTCTCTCTGTCTCTCTCTGTCTGTCTCTCCATCACCCCCTCTGTCTCTCTCTTTCTGACTGTCTCTCTCTCAGTCTGTCTCTGTCTGTATGTCTCTCTCTCTTCCTTACCTACCCCCTCTCTCAGTCTGTCTCTCTCTCTTCCCTACCTACCCCCTCTCTCAGTCTGTCTCTCTCTTAGTCTGTCTCTCTCAGTCAGTCTCTCTCAGTCTGTCTCTCTCTCTTCCTTACCTACTCCCTCTCTCAGTCTGTCTCTCTCTCTTCCTTACCTACTCCCTCTCTCAGTCTGTCTCTCTCTCAGTCTGTCTCTCTCAGTCTGTCTCTCTCTCTTCCTTACCTACTCCCTCTCTCAGTCTGTCTCTCTCTCAGTCTGTCTCTCTCTGTCTGTCTCTCTCTCTCTCTTCCTTACCTACTCCCCTCTCTCTGTCACTCTTTCCCTCTGTCTTTTTTTTTTTATTAGAAACGAATACATCGTGTCATTTCAAAAAGAGATGAGAACCCCCTCCATCTCTCTCTATTCTCTCCATTTTCTTCTCTGCCTCCCTCTCTGTCTGCTTCTCTCTCTTTTTCTCTCATTTTGTTTCTATCGCTACCAGCATCATTCTCAGCAGGCTACATGTATGCCAATCAACACAACCAGACATCGCCTTGTATTGCCTCCTACACACACACACACACAAACACACACACACTGCTGTGTGCAACCACAGGTGTGCTGTGCAGGTGTGTGCTACAAAAGCAATACCTTGTAGCTGTGTTATAGTGTGTTATAGTGTGTTATAGTGTGTTATAGTGTGTTATAGTGTGTTATAGTGTGTTTGAGTGTGTGAGTGTGTTATAGTGTGTTTGAGTGTGTGAGTGTGTTATAGTGTGTTTGAGTGTGTGAGTGTGTTATAGTGTGTTTGAGTGTGTGAGTGTGTTAGTGTGTGAGTGCCTCCATGTATGTGTGTATAATATTTGCTACTTATTTCTGTTTGAAAAAGAAGCAATTTTTCTTATGTGCGACGTATTGTCTCACGTGAGTTACATATTTTCAATTTATGCAAAGAGATCTTCATTTTATTTCATTCTACTAAAGAGATCTATTCTAGTCATTCTACGAAAGAGATCTATTCTATTCATTCTACTAAAGAGATCTATTCTATTCATTCTACTAAAGAGATCTATTCTACTCATTCTACTAAAGAGATCTATTCTACTCATTCTACTAAAGAGATCTATTCTATTCATTCTACTAAAGAGATCTATTCTACTCATTCTACTAAAGAGATCTATTCTACTCATTCTACTAAAGAGATCTATTCTATTCATTCTACTAAAGAGATCTATTCTACTCATTCTACTAAAGAGATCTATTCTACTCATTCTACTAAAGAGATCTATTCTATTCATTCTACTAAAGAGATCTTCATTTTATTTCATTCTACTAAAGAGATCTATTCTATTCATTCTACTAAAGAGATCTATTCTAGTCATTCTACGAAAGAGATCTATTCTATTCATTCTACTAAAGAGATCTATTCTATTCATTCTACTCTTGCAAATCCTCCCTCAACACAGGCACATGATGTCATTGATATTTGGATAACTGACCAGTGATCAGGCAAGAACCTGATTGGTCAATCCGTGCTCAAATGTTTTAGTCAGTCACAATAAGGCAAAGTATCACCGACCAAATGTGCCTGTGTGTGGAGTGAGGATTTGCTAAAGCAGAGAGAAGATGTGTGTATGCCCATCGACATGTAGAGAACATCCTTTTCAATCCAACAATCACATCCTCATCATCATCATCATCATCATCAATCATGTGCTGGTCTCTCTGCCTCTATTTTACTGCTCTATTAGCCATCAGGAAAATGAGGTCCGATTACATATTGTACCTGTGTGTGTGTTTGCGTGCGTGTGCTGGTGGCTCGGTGCATTGTGTGTGTGTGTGTAATGGTGGATGTGTATGTGTGTGTGTGTGCTGGTGGGTGGGCGCGTTGTGTGTGTGTCTGTGTGTGTGTGTGCTATTGGGGGGGGTGCGTTGTGTGTGTGTGTGTGTGTGTGTGTGTGTGTGTCTGTTTGTGGGTGGGCGCGTTGTGTGTGTGTGTGTGTGTGTGTGTGTGATGGTGGATGTGTGTGTTAGTATGTGTGCGTGTGTGTGCTGGTGGGTGGGTGCGTTGTGTGTGTGTGTATGTGTGTGTGTGTGATGGTGGATGTGTGTTAGTATGTGTGTGTGTGTGTGTGTGTGTGCTGGTGGGTGGGTGCGTTGTGTGCGCGTTTGTTTGTGTGCGTGTGTTTGTGCTAGATAAGTGAGTCTGAAACGTCTGGCCACTCTGCCCCCTGTGGAGGGATGAGGAACAACACTTTAATTCTACTAACTAGATCAATTAAAATAGAAGCTAACAGTCTGTCTACACCAGAACCCCTTCAGACACCAGCAGGGGGCCTCACTCTGAGAGAGAGAGAGAGAGAGAGAGAGAGAGAGAGAGAGAGAGAGAGAGAGAGAGGGGGGGGGGGGGATAGTTTGTGTATTATTGTATGTAACTGAGCTTGAGTACTAGAGAGAGATATCGTTTTTGTTTGAAAGAAAGATGTGTGTGTGTGTGTGTGTGTGTGTGTGGAGGGGGGGGGGGGCGTGGACAAGTAGCAATAAAATACATCAAAGATATGACAGAGAGAGGAAGTGAAGGAAAGAGAAAGACAATAATCATGGAGAAACCGAAGACTGGCATTCAGAAAAACTCCTTCAAAAGCAGACAAACATTTGTAATGCCTGTCAAGCAGGAAATATGACAAGGAAAAAGAGTAATATAATTTTAAAGAATTGAACTATACACATATTGGTTTATTTAATTAACCTTTATTCAAGCTGGGACATGGTGATAAAGGTGTGTGTCTGTGGTGTGTGTGTGTGTGTGTGTGTATGAGCCAGCGTTTTTCATTCATTAGAGCAATCAGTAAGATCCAACATCAAAGCTTTGAGATGAATGAGGGACTGCTATAGCAGCTCCATTCTCTGAAACCCTCACACACTCACACACACTCACACACTCACACACACTCACACACACTCACACACTCACACACACTCACACACTCACACACACTCACACACTCACACCCTCACACACACACTCACACACTCACACCCTCACACACACTCACACACTCACACACTCACACCCTCACACACACACTCACACACTCACACACTCACACCCTCACACACACTCACACACTCACACACACTCACACACTCACACACACTCACACACTCACACCCTCACACACACACTCACACACTCACACCCTCACACACACACTCACACACTCACACCCTCACACACACACTCACACACTCACACCCTCACACACACACTCACACACTCACACCCTCACACACACTCACACACTCACACCCTCACACACACACTCACACACTCACACCCTCACACACACTCAAACACACTCACACACTCACACACACTCACACACTCACACACACTCAAACACACTCACACACTCACACCCTCACACACACACTCACACACTCACACACTCACACCCTCACACACACTCAAACACACTCACACACTCACACACACTCAAACACACTCACACACACACACACACATTCACACCCTCACACACACTCACACACACTCACACACTCACACACACTCAAACACACTCTCACACACACTCACACACTCACACCCTCACACACACACTCACACACTCACACCCTCACACACACTCAAACACACTCACACACTCACACACTCAAACACACTCACACACACACACACACATTCACACCCTCACACACACTCACACACACTCACACACTCACACACACTCAAACACACTCTCACACACTCACACACACTCAAACACACTCACACACACACACACATTCACACCCTCACACACACTCACACACTCAAACACTCAAACACACTCACACACTGACACACTCACACA
This sequence comes from Aplochiton taeniatus, assembly GCA_017639675.1. Lineage (NCBI taxonomy): Eukaryota > Metazoa > Chordata > Actinopteri > Galaxiiformes > Galaxiidae > Aplochiton > Aplochiton taeniatus. Next base: position 18,984,695 of record CM030182.1, read on the forward strand.
CACACACACACACACACACACACACACACACACACACTATAACACACTCAAACACACTCACACACCCACACACTCACACACACACACACACACACACACACACACACACACACACACACACTATAACACACTCACACACTCAAACACACTCACACACCCACACATTCACACACACACACACACACACATACACACACACACACACACACAATATAACACAGCTCAGACAGATGCTCATAATGCTAGTGTGATCATGGGGTTGACAATAACTAAATTTATCTCAAACTAAATATACAGCATTTGAAAGTTTAAATGTAGTATAAGATCAGTAAATAAGGCCTATGCGTCGATAGTGAGCTATATAGGTGTGATTAATGTAGGTCTCCTTAAACACAGTATAGTGAAGCTTTTACAAGGAGAAAGGCTGATGCTTTAATTCAACTAAAAGGCACTAAAGAACGAATAGAATCTGTATTAGCTGGTGGGGCAAAGATCCCACAAGGCATTCTGTGCTACATTAGCTGTTAGCTTCGAGGTACAGGTCAAAGAAAAAAAAAGACTTGACTTGCTGCTACAAACTACATGACTCTTCTTTGAGTCATTGCTGAATATTAAAGGACCATTTGCCTCCTTGTCTTTTAGCTTCCTGCCATTTAACTAAAGATATAATGGGATAGCTACATTATCAGCTTTTAGATTCCTGCCCTTTAACTACAGAGATAATGGGCCAGCTACATTATTAGCGTTTAGCTTCCTGCCCTTTAACTACAGAGATAATGGGCTAGCAACATTATCAGCTTTTAGCTTCCTGCCTTTTAACTACAGAGATAATGGGCTATCTACATTATCAGCTTTTAGCTTCCTACCCTTTAACTACAGAGATAATGGGTTAGCTAAATTATTAGCTTTTAACTTCCTACCCTTTACCTACAGAGATAATGAGCTAGCTACATTATCAGCTTTTAACTTCCTACCCTTTAACTACAGATATAATGGGCTAGCTACATTATCAGCTTTTAGCTTCCTACCCTTTACCTACAGATATAATGGTGTAAGCTGCATTAGCTTCTAACAGAGCTCCAAGCTAACAGCAGTAGATGGTGTTAGCTGCATTAGCTTTTAACAGAGCTCCAAGCTAACAGCAGTAGATGGTGTTAGCTGCATTAGCTTCTAACAGAGCTCCAAGCTAACAGCAGTAGATGGTGTTAGCTGCATTAGCTTCTAACAGAGCTCCAAGCTAACAGCAGTAGATGGTGTTAGCTGCATTAGCTTCTAACAGAGCTCCAAGCTAACAGCAGTAGATGGTGTTAGCTGCATTAGCTTCTAACAGAGCTCCAAGCTAACAGCAGTAGATGGTGTTAGCTGCATTAGCTTTTAACAGAGCTCCCCTTCATTAATCAATAACCCTTTCTTCAGCATTGCCATGGTTTCCGGAAAACATCGAACAACACCTGGAGATTGGAGTGCATCCCTCTCTCTATCTCACTCTGTCTCCCTCGCTCCCTCCCTCTTTCTCTTCCCCCCCTCTCCTCTTCAGAACTCCCTCCCTCCCTCTTTCTCTACCTCCCTCTCTCTGTCCGTCTATCTCGTGTAATCACCTCCTCTCTCTCTTTCTCTACCCTCCCTCTCTCCCTCCTTGTCTCTCTCATTGTAATCACCTCCTCTCTCTCTTTCTCTCCCTCATTGTAATCACCTCCTCTCTCTCTTTCTCTACCTTCCTCTCTCCCTCCCTCTCTCTCCTGCTGTCTATAGTTACTCTTACCTTCTCTCTTTCTCAATCTTCTCTAACACTCTCTTTCTCGCTCTGCTCTAACACTCTTATTCTCACTTCTTCCAACACCTATAGTGGTAGTCTTTCCTCTCTTTCATTTTGCCCTTGTCTATCTGTCGGTCTTTCTCTACATCTATCCATTATATTGTCATCTTCACTTTGGTGTCTGCTGCTGAAAACGTCTCTGTCTGTAAATGATCTGAGAGACAGCCCTAATAACCTGTGCTGTGTGTTATCAGGGTGCAGGGGTGTAGGAGGCTCTGGGTCTCTAGGTGGTCAACACGACAATGCAGTCATCTGTTGAAGCAGTTAAACACTAATAAATCTTCAAAACATCTTCAAACACAAACACTAATGAATCTTCAAAACCTACGTAAAACATCTTCAAACCCAGAAGCTTTGATAATGATGGGAGGAGGTTTTTTGACCACTTTTAAAACCCCAATCCCCTCCCCAAAAATAGAACCTGAAAATAAACATGTTTTCCTCCATTTCTTAATGAACATGCAAGGATTCTTATTCATGTTAAGGACTGAGAGGATCTTTAGCTGCATGATTGTCATGTAGTCTGTTCTACTTGTTTCAGCTTTATGCTAGATCAGCCCCGTGCGCCTGGGGGGTAATGATACGAGATAAAGCCCACTCTGCTGGCTCGGTGTCTCTGCTTGGATCATCCGCCTTCCGCTCCTAATCCCAAACGCACACACACACACACACACACACACTCGCACACACACACACACACGACCCCCGTGCACACACACACATACACACACATACGTCCACACATACACACCGAAACACACTGCCAATTTTAACGGACTATCCAAAGCTGTGATTAGCTGCCATTGTGTTGGAGTATGTCACAATGGATCTGTTTGTTTACGTCTGCAAATCAATTACGCTTCCACTTATTTCTCCTAACCCTAATGCTAACCCTAACCCTAACCCTAATGCTAACGCTAACCCTAACCCTAACCCTCTAACCCGATGTGGAATCCCAGTGCCATGTTTATTACGCTGTATTGGAGCAGAGGTCAATGGACACAAGCCTGCACATTGTGCCCAATGTTTTCTTAGCTGATTTTCGACGCTGCATTTATTTTATAGAGAATTTTCCTCTCCCCCTCCTCTTCATCCTCCTCCTCTCCCCTCCTCTACGCTCTACCACTCTGCTCCTTCTCTCCATCCTCCTCTCCCCTTCCTTGTCTCCATCCTCTTATCCGTCTCTCTCTCTCTTCATCCCCCTCTTCTTCTCTTCATCCCCCTCTTCTTCTTTTTATCCTCCTCCTATATCCTCCCTCTCTCTCTACCTCCTCTGTGGTTGATTATGAATCCATTCAACTTGTGGCTTTCCCCTCTTTTCTACTTCTTCTCCTCATCTTCCTCCTTCCCCCTTTCTCTCTCTACTGCTCCGTTTCTTGCAGCCATATTTTCTACATTTCACAGCTCCTCTTCTCCTAGTGTGTGTGTGTGTGTGTGTGTGTGTGTGTGTGTGTGTGCGCAGAGGCATCATTGGAGGTGTGAGGAGGGACAGAGAGCAGGAGGAACAGAGTGTCTTTGTCAGGCTGCTTCAACTACCTGTCTCACACACAAAGCTACCTGTCTCACACACACAGAGCTAACAGTCAGTCAGTCACTCTCAAACACACACACACACACACACACACACAGATAGAGAGAGCTACCTGTCACACAGACAGACAGATAGAGCTATCTGTTACAGACACACACAGAGAGACACACACACACACACACCAACACACTGACAGAGATTGCTACCTGTAACCCACATAGAGAGAGAGAGAGAGAGAGAGAGAGAGAGAGAGAGAGAGAGAGAGAGAGAGAGAGAGAGACACACTGCGAGAGAAAGAGAGAGTGGGAAAGAGAGAGAGAGAGAGAGACACACACACACACACACACACACTTAGAGAGCTACCTGTCTCACACACAAAGCTACCTGTCACACTGAGAGAGAGACACACACACACTGAGAGACAGACACACACACACACACACACACACACACACACACACAGAGCTACCTGTCTCACACACAAAGCTACCTGTCTCACACACTGAGAGAGAGAGAGAGAGAGAAAAACACACACACACACACACACACACACACACAGAGACCTACCTGTCTCACACACTGAGAGAGACACAGAGACACACACACACACACAGAGAGCTACCTGTCGTAGTGTCTTCAGCATCTCTGTGGCCTCATGGTGTTTGCCCTGCTTGGCCATCAGCATCATGTCCTGGATCATGATGATGCGGCGCTGGTAGGGTGGGGGGGCTCCTCCACGGCCCACACGGTCCCCAGACCGCAGCATCAACGAGGCCAGGAGGTCCCCGCCTCCCCTCTCCTTGGTGGGGGTCCGCTTCCATCCGTGCTGGGGGCTTGGGCTCCCATCCTCCTGGGATTTGGTCTGCTTGGCTCCCATACTATCGGTTTTGTTGTTGATCAAAACCTGGTCATACCTCCGGAATTCATGTATTGGTAAAACTGCTTTAATATGACTATATAAGCTAGGTCGCTAGTGTTTTAACATGATGCTTACTGACAGGGACACACACTTAGCTACATCTGTTCTAGATGATGTCTCTGTGATACCATTGGTAGGGCCACATGATTAGTCAGCACACCTGTCCTCAGGTAAAATCGGAAGCCAATCTCTGACATTTGTTGACAATATCACAAGGACATCACGACGGACAGCAACGAATTATTCCCCACAACTTCAATTTGGTCAGTCTCAAAGTTCCTTTAAAACGAATGTCAAGTCGGGAACAGCTCCGTAGTGACTGCCCGCAGCATGGCTGCAAAACACGCCAAGGAGATGCAGGCCGTCCCGTTGAATTAAAAGCAACCCAGGATGCACACACTCACACCGGAAGGCACAGAGGCACATATTCTGGACAAGACTTCATCCTTGCTGCTAAATTGATTCTTGTTAAACAAAAATGTCCATCAAACTTCTTCTTTCCACGCCCGCTCGTCACGCCCGTTATCCACTTGATTTAAATCAACGCAGTCTGCAGCGTCGCGAGCAACCCAGTCAGAGAGGCAGGAAAAACACAGGGCAAGGTATATGTTTACATCACGTCTAGCCGTTCCGACTTCTCTCTCTACCTGCTCGTCTTCACCATCCCCGCTGCTCACAGTGCAGTTAGCCTCGCGCGCAATAATTCATATTGAGATCCGGAGTATAATCTTCACTACAGGTTGAAAAAATACTATTTTAGCCATCGGTGAAGGCTAGAAAACGCTGCCTCTCCGTGGTAAGAGGGGATGGGGAGAGCGCCTGGCTGGCTAGAGGTGTCCCCAGTTGGGACTAGCTGAATTATGTATCGCTCACTGTTCGTTTCGCTGAGCTGTGTGGACGCGTATGGGAGGGGTTGCTGGACATGCATGTTTTCGTGTCACGGAGGAGAACACATTTATCACGTAGGCTAAATTAATACTGAGTCAAAAAAGTCAACAGGCTTTTCGAAGATTTTTGTCTAATGCATATAGCCTACTCCAGTAACGTTTTGCATCGTAAACAGCCGTCATGTAGGTTTAACGTAGAAACATGAATTTTAAGTAGAGTACTTTATAATAACTGTTAACTCTTATTGCAGTGCACAGACGTCGGTTGTAATATACAAATTGTACTTATTTTCCTACTGCTTAAGTTTTCATGACTGCAGCATCAAAGTAATCACATGACAATGGTACGCAGACAAGTTTTTATATTGTCTGTAACGGATTGAATGGCGCTCTGCTGCCACCTAGCGTCTGCTGTTAAATACAGATACAATCAAAATATGTTGTGGGGGGCAGGGGTTAACGGTCAGGTTTAGTTCGTCAATGTCAATGTAAACAAGACAAAGAATTAAATATTAAGAAGTATTTTAGCCGACTGAGAAAAGCGAGTAGGATGAATGTTTGTTCCTGGACAACGGAGATATACACAGTCAGCCACTATTGAGAAGCGGGCTCTTAAAAACACAGCATAATAAGTCACATAATAGGTATGAACGAAAGAAAAAAGCACTCAAGTGGATTTTCTCAAAATGTACTTGTTTATTATTTTCTTCGTTAATTACATCTCTATGTACAACCATGACAAACTCATTTCAAGTTACTCATCAAAACATGACATGTATTCCCTTCACAGTGGAAACATCCTCGCACTTGAAATAGGAAGCAGAACTTTGAATACGTTTTTTTAGGGATATGTTGTTTGTCTGTATACAAACTGATGTAAAAACAACAAAGGGTCTTAAGTTAGAATTTGTTCTTTTCTTTTCTGGTTGCATTGGTTTGTGCCATATTCACACTGCTGCAGGAAACAGAACTAAGCTGAACTGTCCTTGTCCGGTTTGGTATGTTGGAGTGAACACAGAAGGAAGGTCCAGGTGACTACCGTCTGTGTGGGGTGGCAGCAGTTATGGTCTTACAGCATCATATCTCTGGGGGCTGCCCATCTAATGCTGGGACGTTCTCCCTTAAGATGAACTGGTCACAGTTTACTATCATACTTCTCCATTACCCAACACAGATTTAAAAAGCATCTGGTTACCGTGAGACCACATGCTTAGACCAGCCATTTAGTATTAAATCACACAGCTAGAAGGCTAAGTTTGAAAATAAATATGGCCAACAAGATCTTTTTTCACAACAAACTCTTTCAATGTTACTGACAAGACTTTAACCTCAGCCCCATCACCCAAGATTATCTGCATGTTTCCCATAAAGCTACACTGTGTCTCTGGCTCCTCATTACAGTTTACAGACTGACCACTAGGAAGAAGGAGGCCCTCCATCTTGCTGGAGCCTCCATTTAAAAAAATACAATATGAGGAAGAGGCCACACCTCAACAGGCTAAAGGCCTTTCGCTGCACAGTAGCTCAGACACGGTCATGTCACACAAAATAAGATTTAAAAAATGACATTTGAAGACTGTGGTGACCCTTCCTCTTCCCCATTTCCAAGATACCACAGTTCCAAACGCTCCCCCACAGTCCCTTCTTACTCTGCATAACGTCCTCTGTTATAAAAGTAGTCGGCTACATATCAGACTTATGAAACACACAGCTCAGCACACAACACAGACCCAGAGAATGACTCCTATGGCCTGGCAACAAAAATACAACTCCCAGAAGGAAGCACAGTCTCAGACCAGGAAATGATCTGACCAATAAGGGCGTCTGGGAGGCGTAACCCTGGTGATTGAGCAGCCTTGGGTGAGCGGGGTGGAGTCAGGGTGTAGTTAGAAGGTGGAGCCAGCAGGGGGTGATTCAGCAGGGTACTGCAGTTAGAAGGTGTAGCCAGCAGGGGGCGCCTTATCCTCCTTGTTGCTCTCCAGGGAGAAGGGAGGAATACGGACGTCAAAGTGGGAACCGTCTGTTCTCTCGATACGGAAAGTCCCCCTACACACACACACACACACACACACACACACACACACACACACACACACACACACACACAGTTGGACTAACGGGGTAGTAACATAGTACTAAGGGTGTGACATAGTGCTGTATGAAGGGTGTGACATAGTGCTGTATGAAGGGTGTAATTACCACATGTGACCACTGGGGGCCTGCAGAGAGACATGACTGCTGTACTGGAACGCTGGCTGCTCCTTAGACAACACCGGCTCCTACACACACACACACACACACACACACACACACACACACACACACACACACACACACACACACACACACACACACACACACACACACACACACATTACACAGATGTCCCCAAAATAGTGCACACATTACACCGTTTTCAATTGCAGCCCATGATTGGAACAATTTGCCATATGGGCTGAAGTTGTTTCTCCAGAGTGTTTTTAATTGTTATGATCTTTATTGTTGATTGACTCTTGCACTTGTTTTTAAGGGTCATTAGCTGTAAATGTCTGTACTTTTGAATTATGATTGTGTAGTTTTTGTGCGGCTAGGAGAAGCCGTTCTCAGTAGACCCACCCGGTTAAGCAAAGATTATTATTATCATCATCATCATCATCATCATCATTATTATTATTAAATGAGTGAAACTAAAGTGGATGATTACTCAAACTCCATGTTGTGGAATCTGGGTAGCAGGCGCCTCCTGTACTGTCAGACTGTAACATAGACCACCTTTAATGGATTTAATGGACCACCTTTAATGGATTTAATGGATCACCTTTAATGGATTTAATGGATCACCTTTAATGGATTTAATGGATCACCTTTAATGGAGCTCTTCTTCACCTGAGCAGACTCCTACCGCACCTTAGGAAGCACATGAACAAACTGATTCTAAAACCATAGCCGTAGTGAAGGAGGACCTCACCCTGCCGACGACCCCGCGACCTCTGACCGTCTCCAGTGTTCCCGACAGGCTGAAGATCCTCCAGTGTCTCTCTCGGAGCTGGACCACCCCCACCCCCATGTTCTCCAGACGAATGCAGTACCGCCACTACAACAGAGTAGTTAGTACACGTTAGTACACACTCCTAATGAGTTCTGCTACAACAGAGTAGTTAGTACATGTTAGTACACTCCTAATGAGTTCTGCTACAACCGAGTAGTTAGTACACGTTAGTACACACTCCTAATGAGTTCTACTACAACAGACTAGGTAGTACACGTTAGTACACACTCCTAATGAGTTCTACTACAACAGAGTAGGTAGTACACCTTAGTACACACTCCTAATGAGTTCTACTACAACAGAGTAGTTAGTACACGTTAGTACATACTCCTAATGAGTTCTACTACAACAGAGTAGTTAGTACACGTTAGTACATACTCCTAATGAGTTCTGCTCCAACAGAGTAGTTAGTACACGTTAGTACACACTCCTAATGAGTTCTACTCCAACAGAGTAGTTAGTACACGTACAACAGAGGAGCACGTTAGTACACACTCCTAATGGGTCCACTACAATAGAGGAACACACAATAGTACACACTCCTAATGAGTTCCACTACAACAGAGGAACACACAATAGTACACACTCCTAATGAGTTCTAAACATGTGCTCCAGTCGAATACCGCCATTAGAACACGAGGTGAAATGCTGTGTAACTGTTCCTTTAAGTGACCATTGTTTTACTGTGGTAACCTTGTTAGGTCAAAGGTCATCTAAAGGGAGGTGGGAGCAGGCAGTCAGAGGACAGTAGAAGATACTCACCCAGTAGACGTGGGAGTTCTGAGATTCCTACGAAGGACAGAGAGACACCGTCAGAGCTAGGAACAAAGCTTCTACGTAACACTCACTCTAAGAAACCGTACTGTCCTGTGTGTGTGTGTGTGTGTGTGGTCCAACTTTCACGCCCATGTAGAAGGGTGTGTGTGTGTGTGGGGTCCTACACTCAAAACCATGCAGAAGGGGGTGTGTGTGTGTGTGCGCGTGGTCCTACCCTCACACCCAAGTGGAAGGGAATGTGTGTGTGTGTGTGTGTGTGTGTGGTCCTACCCTCACACCCATGTAGAAGGGGATGACTGTGACCCTGATGTTCTCTGTGGTTTCTCGATGGACGTCAGAGAGCTCTAACCACGGGTGGTTCTTCTCCTGCCATGCCTTCAGTGTGTCCCGCGGTACAAAGGGCGGCGCTACGGTGGCCAAAGAGGGACAAAACAAAACAGAGTTACTACAGTGGCCAAAGAGGGACAAAACCAAATCAACAAAACAGAGTTACTCCGGTGGCCAAAGAGGGACAAAACATACCGTTACTACTGTGGCTTATAGATTAAATTAATTATTAAATAAATAGTTATAGAATATGATGGCCACACAAAACCAAAAATAGATCGAATACAAGTCCCAGATTTTACTCGTTAGTAAAAGGAGTAACATTGTCACAGTCTCCTATTTCTGGAATGATATTTATTATTATTATTATTATTATTATTATATCTTCATAGGGGCAAAGCATGTCTTACTTTTCTCCAGGTTGAACTGGAGGAAGCGTTCAAAGAGTTCGTGCTGGATGGGAACCTGTTCTGTGGAGTTATAGGGTAGAATGTCCTCATGGCTCACATAGTCTAAGCCTTGGGGGGGGGGGGGGGGCAGCAGAGGAAGACGGAGAAACAGGAGTTAACATTTACCTGACTAAACAAAACCATTTCAACTTAGAAAACAAAAAACATTAACAGACTCAATCCAAATACAACCTTTGAAGAATTGTATCCCAAAATATAAAGCTTAATTTAAGTTCATCACTTACTATCTAAAACAAAGATAACACAACTATTCATCCAGGGTTATATTTGAAATAAATGATGAAGCCATCATCCAATGAGAGCATGGAACCCAGGAAAGAGGGCGGGGCCTGGAACACACCTGGTATGGCGTACAGAGCTCTGCTGTCGTCGTGATTGGCCAGAAACGTGACCGCTTCCGTCTGAGACCGCTGGGCCTGTCAACACACACACACACACACAGACACACACACACACACACACACTAGTCCACAACAACAACAACAACTACTACTACTACTACTACTACTAACAACTGCACTAAGTCTTTAAATATTAGGCTGACATATAGAAGGTGTGTGTGCGTGTGTGTGTGTGTGCGTGTGTGTGTCTCCACGGCTGAGGAGCAGGCAGGACGTACAATGTGAGGGCAGTCCCGAGTGTCGATGAGAACCTGGTAGTAGGTGTGAGTCTTTCCCTTCATCTCCTTCGAACCCTGGACTCCTCCAGGAGGCTCTGCCTTACTAAAGGAGCAACAACAGAGAATCAGATGGTATCAAAGAGGAACAGATGATATCACAGAGGAACAGATGATGTCACAGAGGAACAGATGATGTCACAGAGGGACAGATGATGTCACAGAGGGACAGATGATGTCACAGAGGAACAGATGATACCACAGAGGGACAGATGATGTCACAGAGGGACAGATGATGCCACAGAGGGACAGATGATGCCACAGAGGGACAGATGATGCCACAGAGGGACATATGATGTCACAGAGGAACAGATGATATCACAGAGGAACAGCAGATCCATAATCCCCCCAATGGTAACAGACCTAACCCCAACCCCACGGTAATGATAATATGGGTGTGTATATTATATGTATATGGTAGATGTAATGATATTAAATGTGTTTGTGTATATTATATGTATATGGTAGGTGTGTAATATTAAAGGTGTTTGTGTATATTATATGTATATGGTAGGTTTGTAATGATATTAAAGGTGTTTGTGTATATTATATGTATATGGTAGGTTTGTAATGATATTAGAGGTGTTTGTGTATATTATATGTATATGGTAGGTTTGTAATGATATCCTGAAAAGGAGAAATATGGAACAGGATGTCGATCACCACGTTCACACACTCCTAGTGGACAGTTACAAATGTTACACTGCATTGATATAATTTCGGTGCCTAGCTCACAGGCATGTACTGCAGGAGTTGGAAGTTGAACTAGTGAGCCCCAGTGTTGTCAGAGAGCAGGGTCAGCACGGCTCTACAGCGCCACCTACCTGTCGGACACGGGAGTGGCAGCGTCTCTGTCGTAGAGGCGGGCGTGCCAGGGGAACAACACAATGCCCCTGTAGCCAAACACACTGTGGAGGAACAGCTACGCACAGACAGAGACACAGACACAGACACAGACACAGACACAGACACAGACACAGACACAGACACAGACACAGACACAGACACAGACACAGACACAGACACAGACACAGACACAGTTAAATTAGGAGGTTCTGTCTTGAGTGTTTTAAAGAAAGGAAATTGCCTCAGCTAGTGATATGAAAACAGACGATGATGACACTGCACTGCTGTGGTTTAAACAGGATGTTTCTATTACATTGCATTATTACACTACATTAGACAGCATCTGAAAGAAAAGGGCTAAGTAAGGTACACGTGACATCTGTGTCATAATCTTGATACGTTTGAGACGTTGATTGTGTGTGTGTGTGTGTGTGTGTGTATTACCTGTCCCGTCTCATATTTGCCATGCTGCTTCAGGGCCTCAAACACTCCAACCGTCTCCAGGACCTTCCCCTCTGGCCTGTTCCTGCCAAATACAGGCCCCACTATTAGATACTGTAACACTCTTCCTGCCAAATACAGCCCCCACCATTAGATACTGTAACACTCTTCCTGCCAAATACAGCCCTCACCATTAGATACTGTAACACTCTTCCTGCCAAATACAGCCCCCACCATTAGATAGTGTAACACTCTTCCTGCCAAATACAGCCCCCACCATTAGATAGTGTTACACTGTTCCTGCCAAATACAGCCCTCACCATTAGATATTGTAACACTGTTCCTCGTAAAGGTTTAAACATCTTCTCTCTGACAAACAAGTGCGTGACTCTGTACACATATGATCATCCTCTCTGACATCTTAACAAACAGCCAAGCTGTGAGAAAGTACAAAATAACAACAAGAAGATTGTTTTGGAAGATGAGAGATTTGTTCAATCCAAGATGGTGGCCTGCCTGACAGAGTCCTTCCTGCTGTCCTCGTTATCCACTTTAATCGAGACCAAGATACCTCCTTAAACATGGATTACATCCGACATGTTCATACCAATGACAGTGGGTCATCTCATTCTTCAGAGGAAAACACAACCTCCACCCGAGCCTGGCCTACTGCCTGACTGAAGCATCGCAGTAATCCTGAACCATCGCCCGACTTGGCAAGATTGAATAAAACACCTCCACTTATCAACCGGTTCAAACCACCACAGAGGGCAGGATCACACTATCACACTATTATCCTGGGCTCTGGACAGACACCCCACTGAGGGGGTAGAGTTATAAGCCAGCGATACAGGGAGATTTAGTAATCATACACAGTAGATTATTTTCGTATGATGGTTTCAGTGGACACTAAAACAGGGAGAGATGGTGGCTACAGCTGAAAGGCTCAGGAGACACAAACTGACAATTAGAAAAACAACAATATCTTGGTATGTTTCGAAGCCATGGGCAATATATACTATACACAGTTCGGTGCTTCCATTAAGTTACAATAATTCATTTCTAATTTTAAACTTGTTGTCCTGACAAGCTGCTATCCTCTAGTGACGATTACATACAATCTTACAAGCCAAGTCAGATTCATTACCTCATAACTGCCTTGTCTAATATAAAGGTAAACTGAAGTTGTGTTATTGACTGTCTCCTGATTTGTTAGGAACTGTCTTCAACACTGGTGATGCACAATGAATCAACAAGTAACACTCTTAAACCCATGTTGTGTTGTGCTACTCCAGGGAGTACTGTAGCAGTCCTGAAGGCCGTGCCCGAAGTGTAAAGTGAGGACAAGGAAACTTTGGCAGGACACAGAACACAGGGAACATTGTTACATAATGGTTACATAAATGCAAGGTAGAGTTACTAGCTGCTGTGGATCCCTTCTCACAACTGTTTACCCACTGTAGCCATCCACAAACACACACACTAGGACACACATATCTCTCACTCTCTCCAACTTTGTCCCCCACAATGCATCACAACATTTGTCTGCGGCTATTATTGGCCAGATCGACATACTTTTGTCTCAACACCTCAACCGCTGATTTTACACCATCCACCTGCAGATTGATGACACGCTCAGCTTTGCTTTAACAACAACTGCACGTTCTAAACACCAGAGAAATGTAGCCCCGATGACTCATGCTAGTAACTAATATTAGAAGTTACTAGCTTAGTCTATAAGCTATAGATCACCTGCCATGTTTGCAGCTCAAAGTGCAAGACGACTGCTTTACCACAGTCTGAGATAGTTTGCTAGTGTGTGTTCCCACAACAACAGATAGTTGAGGAGCAAAAAGGTAATCGAGTGCTGTAGAGCATTCACAATCTGCCATTGGATTTCCCTCCCTCTGGATTGGATTCCCCCCCCCCCCCCCCCCCCTCAGATGACCAGAACCAGCTGTTACATACATATCTGCTTATAAAACTTGCATTCATATAACGGTTACCCTAATCATTACGAAAAACAGGCCGTTTTTGTAACTAGATTTAAAGTTTGCGCCGAGTTAACTCAATATTTTTGCCGATTATTGAACAAAGCGGTTAAAATGATAGGTGTCGGTTTTTTTGCCTAAATACCAAACTTGAACAATTCGAGTCGAAGCAGCAGCTGACATCAAGTTGGAACAGATTTTAAGACATGTATTGCTCAATTTGTTTGAGTTAAAAGAAGAGAAAAATCCACAAAAAGCTTGCTTGATAACTTTTCAGAACCTAAGTTTCTATGTATCCTGTGTTCACCAATGAATTATTCTTGAGGGTCTAAGTGGTTGCATTTGACCCAGGGAAATGCCCTGGGTCTATGCTAGTGTCCAGTTAGCAGCGAGCTAACGTTAGCTAGCACAACTAGGACACACTGCAAGCACCCTTACCGTGACGACATAAATCTGGTCTGCTGAAGGTTGTTTGCCAGTCCACAAGCTAGGCATTGTAACCGCGCTCTACTCAGGTCAATTGCACTACTACTTTCAATGGTGCGCAATATTCTGTTAGTGTGCTTTCTGTTATATTTACAGACAGTCGTTAAGAAGCCTCGTCTCAGTGCACCGGCAGCCATCTTTCCTCCGGTTTGCATATACGCACGCACACGCACAAGAAGCAGGGGATAGCCACATATGACTCAAGTGTATTGAAGACCAGAATTCTAAATGTTTACCCCAATGTTAGCGTAAAATTAAATTAAAACGATTTGCCGGTGAAAAAAAAAATGTATATCTGCTTAATGAATGCCGTGAATTTGTGATTAAATCCTTTTAACTAAACTCTAACTTAACTCACAACTAGCTTAGTCAGTTGGTAGGCAAATATGGGCAAAGCTAAGCAACCCAATTTCAACAAACTTAATTAGATCAAACGTATAAACCAGTTATAACGACTGATCTGTCAACCACAGCTGCAAGTTCAAGAGTAACTACTTTAACGTTAAAACTAAAAAAAGAAGTTAAGTAGCGGAAGTAACCATGACGAATATAACACGTCATTAAGTCACAAGGTAAACAACATGTCGGGCTTCCCGTTTTGTCAAACTCAGTTTATACGAGGCTAATCCTAGCTGCGTTGAAATACAGGACAAAATGAATAAAAATACACGTATATGTAAATTGCCAGTATTTTAGAAAGATTCTTAACACCTTTTGCGTGCACTTTCAAAGGTTGGTTTTACCCGTAACTCACTATTTTGAGCAAGTCGTAGATAGCAATCTAGCTAACCATACGTCAGCTATCTGGTTGTCTGCTAGGAAGACCTCAGCACAGGCATAACGTCCTTTAAATAAAGCAATGGCTTCGTCGTTTGTAGTTGGAGATAAATTCAGAGAAAAGATAAAAGATATATTAGAGAGCAGGGACGCGCCAGTTCCAGCCGTGCTAAGAGAGGAGCTGCAACTCATTCTGAAGAAGGAACAGCCACTAGTATTGCCTTTCAGAACAGCAAGGAAACTGAAGAACTACCTTCAAGACAATGGTGAGCTACTCGACCATTCGGGGAAATATGTCTTAGTCATTATCATTTAAAATCATTGGCAGACGAAATGAATGTGTGTTTGTCCATGTCTGAAAGCGGTGTCTTGCCCCCAGGTCACCATTTCTTTCTCCATGAGTTTCTGGAGGACAGTTCGTTACACCTTCCAGAGATTGTCAAGCCCCCCCGAGTAAGGAAAACACCAACGCACATGTTTTCAGGGATGTTTATGATATGAAATCGTAAATACTTGGGAGGCAACCAAATGAGAAACTCTCAAATATTAATGCTGTCAAAAGGCAAAATTTTAATCTTTAAAAAAAATTATTCTATTCTTTCAACTATCTTCCACCATCACTTCTCGGTTTAGGGGTGCCTTATATAACAGTCTGTTAGATTTAATCAGTACAGCCACGAGAATACTGTCATTTGCATTTCTTGACGTGGACGTTGACGTTGGAAGATGTTGGTTGGTATATATATTCCGTAAGTGTTACTCTTTCTGTGACAGAATCCAGTGTTGGTGGCACGTCTAGAGAAGATCAAAGCTAAACTGGCCAACGAAGAATACAACAGAATAACACGCAATGTCAACAGCCAGGTAAACCAATAGTCAGAAGAAAACAAAGGGTGCAAGAAGTCCAACACCAACTATAAAGTATGTCTGTCTGTGTTGTATCTTTAAGTTCTGTGTCATTGAGCCCTCAGTGGGTTGTGATGCAGCTGATTAGTGTTGATGATGTCTCTGTCTTCAAGGAAATCAATCGGAGCGGAACTCTGGCCGACTTTGGGAGAGAAGGTTGGCTTTCCTTTTTGTAAATCCAGTCATTATAGGAACATATCTGTGACAAACATGCAGGCATATGCACATGGTAGATTGATGAGAGCATGATTTAGCTTTTATTGCAAGTTTGTTATGTTGTAAAGTAAGGTCGTTGAAGCGCTCAACAAGCAAGATTATTTTAACACACTTGAACCATTAGAAATGCGGATAAAAATGTTTGTCCATGCATTGTACTGCTATAATTACTATCATAGATGCTCAACAAGTTATATATCACAAATGATTAGACTCCCATGAAGCTGTTAATGACAGTGTTTTCCTCTCTCCCTGTCTCTGTCTGTCTCTGTCTCCCTGTCTCTCTCCCTGTCTCTCTGTCTGTCTCTCTCTCTGTCTCTCCCTGTCTCTCTCTCTGTCTCGCTCTGTCTCTCTCTGTCTCTCTCTGTCTCTCTCTGTCTGTCTCTGTCTGTCTCTGTCTGCAGTACGTTCTGCCAAAGCTGCTGTGGTGACTGTCTTAAACTTCCTGGTGACAATAGCTGCCACCTTTGCGTGTTCCTACATTGCCAGCCAGTACCTCTTTGATGAAACCATTTCGGTGAGATGAGAAAGTCATTTCTGTATTATGGAATACTTACAGTAATTAATTAAGTTGTTAGTATTATATATTTGATGTAACATGGTCCATTTGGATCCTGATCTCCTGCTCTTGTGTGTTTTCAGAGAGTGATAGCAGCAGTGATAGCAGCGTCCGTTGTGGGTCTGGCAGAGCTGTATGTACTGGTCCGAACCATGGAGGGAGAACAGGGAGCACTCTAGCAATCAGAGGTAGCTATAGCTACGGTTACCTTGGCCACCATGGAAGCAGAATTACAGAGTCCCAGAACCGGGAGTCCCCTTGGAATCATGGATGCAGAAATAAAAGTCCCCTGGCAACCACTAGAATTATGGATCACCATGCTGCAACCACAAAAACTGAATTCACTCAAAAAACATTCAAAGATATTATTGCCATCTTTCCCCACTATTTGGACTTGTGAAACGGAATTATTGGTGTTTATTTTCAGATTTAAAACTAGATGTTGAAGTATTGATAAAACTAGATCTAAAAACTATAATCAAAATTGTATACATGCAGTAACATGAGATGTGGTTTGCAATCTATTTGTTGTCTGTTTTTGTGTGTTTATTTATAATATATCACCAGTGAGTTCAAATCAAGATTTTTTTTACAAACGTAACTGTTGATATTTATTAACTCTAATTTAGCTTTTAGACAAAATCATATTTTGTTGTTTTGTTATGTAAGTACCTAATCATTAAAATGTCAGATGTGGGAGCTGTCTTGGTTTCTTCTTTGTTTCAATAAACTCACAGGTCTTATATCTACCTCTTTGTGTTACAATAAAAAAACTACAATTAGAATGTCATGAATCTAATTAGAATGCAATGCAGGGCCAGTACTTTCCCTTGACAAAACCGTGAATACAATAATTAGCAACAATAATAATAACAATTTAACTTTTGAGTTGGTGTTTCTCAGCATGTTGGCACAGTGCCAAACCATACAGTATGATCAGGCTGTTTGTGTTGACCTGAATAGACCGTTAGCTTTCACTTTGGAAACCTTCTCGGTTGTGAAGTCCTTAGAAGCTGCCAGCTGTGTGCTGTTCAGGAGGTGGGTCATTAGGATCATGTGGATATCACTGGACTGAATTTGTTATTCTGAATCTTTCCGGCTCCTCTGTCCTAAGGGGTTTTAGGGATGGATTTTTATCCGTGAATTGTATTTTTATTATAATTCCTGCCTACCCAGCTGTCCTCACCTGCCAGATGTGGTGATCGTCTGGGTCTGTAGATCAGTGTTGATCTGTTAGGAGGCAAATTAGAAGCCAGAACAGCAACTATATAAAAACAACCAATTACAGCCCTTCAGGGGAGCCCTGCTAAGCACCTAACCCCCACACACAACAACGCGCGTGTCTGATCAAAACAACTCTAATGTGATACCGCCCGGCTCGGGCTCCTGTGTTATGATCCAGCTCTGACCCCCACTCACAACAACGCGCGTGTCTGATCAAAACAACTCTGATGTGATACCGCCCGGCTCGGGCTCCTGTGTTATGATCCCAACTGTCCCCATCTCCCAGGAGACTAATTCACTGTGTTTTTCATCTGTAAATAACGGAGTTGCTTTCATATCGGGCAGAAGATTAAAATATGTAACTACATTGGGAATGCCAAAAATAAATAAAGTATCTCTCTAAGATCTGAGATTTGACACCAGGATTAAGGGTTTATTGAAAGATGATTTGGTATTAAAGATGATTATGATATGCAAGGATCACTGTCCAGTACAGTGAGGCCAAAGTGCGCTTCTGTCTGTCCTGATATTACTGTCATCATACCTCACATCATGTAATACTTCAGCTGCAACTTCAATCCAGCTAGTATTAGACCTGGTAAGCTGATGGACCTTGAGCTGTGGTTTTAATTTATTTCTTGATATTTATTTTCCTCTGTCCGTCCTATTTTATCCATACTTACAGATAGAGGACAGAAAAAATATAATTATTCCTGTCGTGGTATCTTGCCACAACTAAGGATTTTTAATCAGGATATTTTGAAAGATAATACCTCACTGGCCGAAGTATTAGTCTTACACCAAATCCTCTGAATCCAAAAGAGAACAGGACAAGGTAGACATCTATAAATCTGCTGCTGTACTAGAGCTAGTATCAGGTATGAGAGTGATACACTGCTGTAAACAAGTTGCTGTGTTATTTATCCAGAACGAAGGCCATCAAAGTCGTAACAGCCAGCTAGGGTCATGACCAGAAGATACCATCCCAAATAGTATATACGCTGTCCGGATCAGCTCCAGATATGCTGGGCCAAAATGGACTGATACCATCCCAAATAGTATATACGCTGTCTGGATCAGCTCCAGATATGCTGGGCCATATAGTGTATTTATTAACTTAAATAAATCTATGACTATAGGGTTTCTTTATAGTAGGCCCTATAGTGTATAGGCCTACATCAATATTTTTTTATGATAGGCCTGTATGTCTTTTTTTACCATATTGCACATTTATCATACAGTTTGTCATAACTGAAAGCAGGCCTACAAGTTCGTTTGCATAATAAAATAATAAATGTCCCAATATTATGTGTATATATATATATATATGATACACTGAACAGCATGATGTGAGGGCATACAACATGGTTTCTGAATGTTAAACCAACAAGCATCATCTTTGGTGTCATGTCGGTGCCAATCAACCCCCTATCATTAATAATATAATATATGAATATATTCAATGGGATGTGATGGGTGCATAGACCCCCTATCATTAATAATATAATATATGAATATATTCAATGGGATGTGATGGGTGCATAGACCCCCTATCATTAATAATATAATATATGAATATATTCAATGGGATGTGATGGGTGCATAGACCCCCTATCATTAATAATATAATATATGAATATATTCAATGGGATGTGATGGGTGCATAGACCCCCTATCATTAATAATATAATATATGAATATATTCAATGGGATGTGATGGGTGCATAGACCCCCTATCATTAATAATATAATATATGAATATATTCAATGGGATGTGATGGGTGCATAGACCCCCTATCATTAATAATATAATATATGAATATATTCAATGGGATGTGATGGGTGCATAGACCCCCTATCATTAATAATATAATATATGAATATATTCAATGGGATGTGATGGGTGCATAGACCCCCTATCATTAATAATATAATATATGAATATATTCAATGGGATGTGATGGGTGCATAGACCCCCTATCATTAATATAGGTGCTGTTTTTCCCAGCACAATGGGATGCCAAAACGGAGCTCTTCCAGTTAACTACAAAAATGAGGCACACCATGAATACACTACTTTACAAGAAACACACTGTACTTCACAGTGAATAGTAAACTCTATTTTGGGTGAGCTTCTCCTACATAGAATCATGAGTCAACTTTTGTAATAAATCCATTCATTTCTTTTATTTTGTGGCAAAGTAACCAGTTTATTTAACATGAGTTATTACAATATGAAAAGAAAAGGAACATTGTTGACAATCCAGACATAATACGTTGCAGTGGTGATCAGTCATTGCTGAGTGCAAACACAGAAAAAGATACAATGGCTGACATGTAAAATTACTTTCCCCCTGGTTTTGAGTGAAAATATGGAAAACAGATTACACAGGAAGACGTTAGAAAAAAAATACTAAAAGGAAAAATGGGTGTAAACTCAGGCCAGGAGCAATTTTTTAAAGGACTGTAAAAAAAGAATGTAACAAATTGTGCAATTTCAGGAGCCCTTGCTTTTTGGAAATTACTGTATTCTCTGGCTGTTGATTTTTGTACGGATCAGGTTATAGTGTTCAAACATCCTACCTGGTTACAGTGGTTTGTCACAGTGTTTTAACTTACATGTTTCAAACATCCTACCTGGTTACAGTGGTTTGTTACAGTGTTTTAACTTATATGTTTCAAACATCCTACCTGGTTACAGTGATTTGTTACAGTGTTTTAACTTATATGTTTCAAACATCCTACCTGGTTACAGTGATTTGTTACAGTGTTTTAACTTATATGTTTCAAACATCCTACCTGGTTACAGTGATTTGTTACAGTGTTTTAACTTATATGTTTCAAACATCCTACCTGGTTACAGTGATTTGTTACAGTGTTTTAACTTATATGTTTCAAACATCCTACCTGGTTACAGTGATTTGAAGATAAAACCAACCAGAACTGCGTAATCTCACTGTTCAGTTAAACTGTTTTTGACACATAGGAAAGTGTTAACATTTATGAGTTATGGCATTCATTTAATGGCCCACTGCCTCTGCTTTAGATCCAAATAGACGTGTTTTTGTTTACGTTTCATAATCTTGTGATGTATATGCTCAGTGATAAGTCCTCTGCTACAGGTAATACAAAACTTTATTTGAAGTAAATTAATCTCTCTTTTTTCTTTTACAGCAGGCCCAATACTGTACATATTTTTCGAGTGGAGATGGACTTATTTTCAACCTCTCTGGAGGAAAAGAAAATGTTTCTCTTCTCTTCTCTTTTCTTTTCTTTTCTTCACCCACTCCCTCAGAAATCCAGGAAGTTGGTGACGATGGCGGCGTTGTAGATGAGGTCTGATATGTACCCCATGGAGGACTGTGGCCCTGCCTGCTGGGAGTGTGGGTGGTGTAGTCCCCCCTGACCCGGACCCATCTCCCAGAATACGTGCTGCTGTTGGGGCGGGGCCGACGGCACCACCTGGTCCACTGATACCTGCCCCATCCCCCCTCCAGAACCAGGACCAGTGGCCCCGTAGCGGGCCGAGTGTGGCCCAGCTGGTGAGCCCATGTGCTGGGCCTTAACGCCCCTGAAGCCAGCGGACACAGCACAAGCCTGGGGGAAGCCTAGCTCCCGATTGGACCGCGCTGACGATGACGCGTGGTGAGGCTGACGTGGGATTGGCTGGGACGGCAGGTAACCAGGAAGTGAACCAGGAAGTTGTCTGTGGCGTTCCTCCTCCCAGAGGAAGGACTCGGACAGGTTCGGGGAGGCGGGCGTGGACGGCTGGTGGTTGAAGGAGGAAGAGGAGGATGACAGAGATGATGATGATGAGGAGGAAATGGGGTTTCCGCTGTAGAGTCTGATCCAATCTGAGTAGAACTGCTGTGAGTCGTCAAACGAATGGGTCTGCTCTGGACGGAACATATCTCCTATGGAGGCAGGGGTGGAGAAGGAGGAGATGGGCCCAGGAGAAGGAGCAGGAGGCCTGGGCTGGCATGGACCCACCCCCCCTCTCACACCCAGCACCACAGTCTTGGAGGTCTTAGAGAGCCTACCACTCTTTATGCTTCTGGCTCTCCTGTTCTGGAACCAAACCTATGAACACGGAGAGGTTAGCTGGGACAAGCCTAAGCCTAACTGGGACAACCCTAACCCTAACCCTCTTACATTTCACTATAGTTATGTGGTGGTATCAAATCATTTTATAGTGTTTGTAGAAATTAATTCATAAGTTATCTTTCATAATACTTATACCCCACGGTAAATTCTCAAGTAAATTGCATGATTCTATTAGCATGATCAATTTAAACCAACAAGGACAAAGGCAATTTAATTATGGATATGATAGGCTACATAAACTTAAAAATAAAATATCGATTAAAAGTATCTATTCACTGACCTGAATTTTGCTCTCTGGTAGGTGTGTGTGCGCAGCCAGCCGCTCGCGCAGAGTGATATCGGGGTACGGCGTCAAGGCGAACGCTTGCTCCAGCTCCGACAGCTGTGCCCGGCTAAATATGGTCCTCTTGCGCTTCCGCTGGCCTTCCGTGTAGCTGGTGCGCTCGGGCTCAGGAGAAGACAGCGATGTTTCAGCCGTGATGTCTTCTGCGAGATCGATAAATAAACAAAAAGGGTATTTTCATCAGACAGTTTTAAAGATTTCTCTTCTAGCTAGGAAAAACCTCCTATAGTTTCTAGAGGATCTCCTACTTTTTTTCTTTTTTTTTTTTACATTAAAAAGTGTATATGGTTAGTGTTGGCTCTAAAACGAGTGTGCATTAATTGCCTTATTTTATTAGGCAATGGCCTGGCTGTCTTATAGTATGTAATATTCTATAGAAGGGCATGGGGTCATTATAATTATTTCCAATTAGTATTCAGAAACTCGGTCACTCAGGTCTGCAAAGACGGGATGGGGTTTTTCTGGGAATTTTGGTAGCAACCGTTAAGAGTAACGGTGCATTGCTTTGATTAATTACCTATATATAACATGAAAAGAGTGTGAGCATATAGGGATATTATATATATATATATATATATATATATATATATATATATATATATATATATATAATATTGGGACGTTTATTATTTTATTATGCAAACGAACTTGGAATAAATGCGCAATATTGTAAGAAAAGACATATAGGCCTATCATAAAAAACGATTGATGTAGGCCTATACACTATAGGGCCTACTATAAAGAAACCCTATAGTCATAGATTTATTTAAGTTAAGCTATATCATACATATATAGAATATCTTAACCATGAATTACTACATTTTGGGCAACGCATTTCTTTTTCAGTCCGTTTAATTTTCCTTGTTGTTTACTTTGTATAATATTCTAATATTTTGAACAGTAAAGCGATTTTTCAGCATACCTTTGCAGTGATCTTGATTTCCGAAAAGCGTGCTATAATCAATGTCCTTATTGGTCTGCCTGAGCGCAGAGAAGTCTGTATCAATGAAGAGAGACATTATAATTCCATCTAGGACCCAGAGAGACGATAAAAACTCCTCAGGTCAGCTTCCCTCTGGTGATGCTACGATACGGACGGGCCCCGTAAGTAAAATGATGCTGTGGTGCGCGAAGCCAGGGGGCCCCCTTTATATCCGGAATAACCTCTCACACCCACCCCCGCCCACTTCAACTCATCCTGCGCACGTACAGGTGTTATCAGTGCCCGAGCACCCTGTGACCGCGCTATAATCTTCACTAAGATGAAAGAAGCAAAGTTAGTAGAACAGCGTTTTCCGCTGAGTTGTTATCGTTGTCTGTCTGTCACTCACCCCGCGCGTCAGTCAGTCAGATCTTTGGCCGAGACACCGGAGCCCATTCACTGCTATCGTGCACCCCGCGGAGATCACAAGCACGAGATGTGTAGAGAGAACATTGCAGGTGAGATGTCTGAATTTCGTTTACCTTACTGACTTGTTGCTGATGAAATACAGAAAACTGGATATGAGTGCGATGCAAAACATATTCTGGTGACATTTTAATGTCTTCTGAAAAATCCTTTACTAATAGCCCATGGACCTGTAACAAGGCATAAGCTTTTAATTGGGGCTTATGGTTGTAAAAAAAAAAAATTGAATGATATGCCTACTGGACTAAAATTGCCTTGTAAAAAGTCGGAGCAATATAACCCAAATATAATTCTTATTATATATTCTTACTTTTAAAAACTATTAGACATGGTGTTGATCCTTACCCGGTGAATGGGAATTGCCTGGATTATGAAATGGTCCGCTATGAAAAAAAGCTTTCCGACTTCACAGATCGATTTGACACATTCTCTTCCTGTGTATTGAGGCTAATTAGTGGACAGTTTCCAACCGTTTGAACAGCAGTTGAACTACCAACGTACTGAATCATCCAACAACGTTCATCTTATTTGCATCTTCAAACGTTTGGCTAACAGTCGCGGGGGCTTCTAAGAATACACATCGAACGGCCTCCTCTACTTTTAAAAGCTAATTTGGGCACTTCAAATAAAGGAGTTAAGCTACAGATAAGACATTATGACGGATTTTCAAAGAGTAACGCCTGTTTAAGCTAAAAATGTAAAAGGTATGTTTTCTTGATAGACTTTTGACTGATTCTACCAGATTGTAACTCTTCAGAGGGCTGCATAATCTTTCTGACTGTTTTATGTCATAAAGGTCGGACAAACTAAAAATATAGGAAAATGACAATCAATGGTTTGGAAAAAATGCATTTATACAAACCGAGAGCGTGAAGCAGACAAGTGACAATTTATTATTTGTGACTTTTTGTGAGAGAATTATATAATTTTATATTCATAAAAGTTTTATTCGATCACACACACATAGGTCGTTATTATTTATTGACCTTAGGTATTCTACATAAATCTTCCGTTTTTACCTTTACTATGCCTTAGAGAACTAACAATAGGCCCTTATGTTTTCACAGCAGGGTGAGGACTATTTCATACTTTAAACATAAAAAGTAATATACACTAAAATAATATTCCCAATGTATGTTTCAATTCTTTCTATACCTTTTGGGATAGGAACATCATTTCAATCAGGAAAGCTTTTACAAACCACTATACCCCATCACGATCCTGTTCTAAGAATCCTTGGCTCGTGCATAATCCCGGCTGCGGAAACAAACAATCCACAACGTTAGTGATTTTAAAGGCTATTTGGGCCCCTCGACGTGTCTCTAACCCACAACACAAAGCTTTTTTTCTAACACATCCTTTTTTTCACACTTCAGTGCAGTCCGTGCCAACATAGCATTTAATATCAGCAACAAAATCGAGTGTTGACATTTGAACTAGTTTAAAAAAATGTGACGTTCTTGAATAGGCTACCCGCAAACAGTATTAATTTCCCCCGCTTTTTGGTGTTGCAGTGTTAAACAGGTTTAAGTGGAGTGTATTTTTCTATTTCATCCATTCTCTTTGCTAAAAGTGTGATACCTCCCCCTAAATGATAATGCATAAACAATAAAACATAGCTATATTTGTCATTGTCTCTTTGTGATGTAACTTAAGTTTATAGATAATAACCACACAATGAACAATCATTTGATATTTTCGAGACAGTTCATGAAAGCAAATCCCACACACGTGCGCACACGCACACAAATCGCACACTGCTCTTGTGAATTTTACATTGAAAACATCCAGCGCTTGAGAAAAAGTGAGCCTTTCCAATGTAATGTCCGTGCAAGTCATTGTGCACATGCCGCTTGTTTACCGTCTCCGGTTGCTGCATTACCTCAGTGCTACCACTGGGAGGCAGCAAATGCGCATTAATGCACATGGTGTCCCTCTAAATTGGTGAAGCAGACAAAAAGGGAGAAAAAAATCTTTCAACTGTTTGACTAAGACAAATCAGACTAATTCAATTCTAATCAAAAAACACTTTTTAGTGGAACTGCTTTCTCGTCAGTAAACTCTAAATATTATCTTAATCAAGCCAAAAGTAGGAGTTTAAAGGTTAAAGTTTCCATTCGAAGGTTGCCAGATTCAGGTTTTCACCCCAAACAAAAACCTCCTCTTCAGGCTCCAAAGTGTAAGATAGCAGTTGCTGTGGTGAACGTTTTCGACATAAGTGAGTGTGCACTGTGCACGGGCGGGTTGATTAGAGTCTTTTGTTCAAAGTTCTGCAGAATCAGTCCACCAGGGCAGGTGAATTGCCGGGGTCAGTGTGTTTCTCACATCAATGTCTCCCACGTTTTGAAACACTTAACTGTGCTCTCTCTGAATCAGCAGTGATGGGCAGGAGCGGGTTGCCAGGTTAGAGGGGTTTTCACTCAAACTTGCGCAGGTGGTTGTAGAGCGACTGGACGTATGTGAAGACACACATGGGGTCTGGCTTACGGCCCATCACCATCATGTCCTCCACCTCAATCAGACGGTCACATCCAGCCTTCTCTCTGCACAGGGGGAGAGGAGAGGAGAGGAGAGGAGAGGAGAGGAGAGGAGAGGAGAGGATATGTTGCTGATAAAACAGTAGGAGAACCTTTCCCACTCTCATTTAAAGGGTTAATAGAAGAGGCCCTCACTCTGCCACGCTGAAGGCCACCTCAAAGTTGTGTTTGCGCTGAGCTGAGGTCAGCAGCTGGTAGTCAAACTCTGAGGGGAAAAAGGAGTGGACCAGAGCACAGAACACCAGGCCATCGCTCCAACTGGAGGAGAAGTTCTGGATGTCGATGTTCTACACACACACACACATAAAGAAAGAAAGACATCCAATTACAGTAATTTGTTTGTTTAATTTTGACTTCATTTGTTTTTGCATGCCTTTAAATCTGGAATGTGCAGAGCGATCCCAAACTCATACAGAGGTCTCAGAGGGAGTCGGTCTGAACTGTTGCAGCTGCAGTGTGTGTGTGTGTGTCGGCAGCTCTGAATGTGTTTCATATAATAATACGCTGTGGGGCTGCTGAGGCGTGCGGGAACGCTCGGCTGGTTAAACAAAAGCACCCTGAAGTAAAGAGCTTGTAAAAAGGCCCCCCTCCTGCCGTGTTCTGACTGTATAACACCAGCTCTGCTGTGAGCGAGGGCGGCCATGATGGACTTACCAGAGAAGAAATTTCTACAGTAAGATTCACACCACGGTACCAAACAGATCTAAGCTGAACTGGACCGGACCGACCAGAGTGGACCGGACTGATCATTGGTCTAGTCTGCTGTGTCAGTCAGTGGGAGCATGACATCATCGGGTACAGGTCATTGATCTGGTTTACCTCTGACCCCTCACCTTTGACCTGTCACCTCTGACCTCTCATCCCTGACCTCTCACCTCTAACCTCTGACCGGCTCAGAGAGCTGTCTCCTGCAGAGCATCTTCTTCCTATTGGCTGTCTGTCTGGTTCAACTCTTTATGATCAGTAGGGACATTGGATCTGATATGTTATGCCAGCAGCATCCGACTCTCTTTCTTTCTATCCCTCCATTAATCTCTCTCTCTATCTATCCCTCCATTAATCTCTCTCTCTATCCATCCCTCCATTAATATCTCTCTCCATTCTTTTAATCTCTACCACCTCTCTGTCCTTTGCTTTTACTCTCCCCAGTGTGTGTGTGAGTGTAGCAGTATATGTGTGTGTGTGTGTGTGTGTGTATGTGTGTGTGTGTGTGTGAGTGTGTGTGTGTGTGTGTGAGTGTAGCAGTGTGTGTGTGTGAGTGTAGCAGTATGTGTGTGTGTGTGTGTGTGTGTGTGTGTGTGTGTGTGTGTGTGTGTGTGTGTGTTTATCAGTGTTTGTTGAAGGTCTTGCCCACTTCAGAGGAGGTCTTAATCAAAGACACATGGTGGGAGCTGAAGCCAAGGCACTGAGCCATGACACATACACACTCTGTAACACGCACACACACACACACACACACACACACACACACACACACACACACACACACACACACACCATACACGCACCATACACACACACACACACACACACACACGCACACACATACACACACACACACACACAGCCAAGGCACTGAGCCATGACACACACACAGTTTTTGCTTGTAGTATTTGATATTTTTTACGGTCTTACTGTTTATCCAGCATGCTGTCTGGGATCCTATATCTATGTAGCTATGGTATTACCTGGTACCCTAGTCTTGGATCAGCACCACTCCAGTAGGATCTGTTTGATCTATATCTATGTAGCCTGTGTTACCTGGTAGCCTATAGTCTTGGATCGGCACCACTCCAGTAGGATCTGTTTGATCTATATCTATGTAGCCTGTGTTACCTGGTAGCCTATAGTCTTGGATCGGCACCACTCCAGTAGGATCTGTTTGATCTACATCTATGTAGCCTGTGTTACCTGGTAGCCTACAGTCTTGGATCGGCACCACTCCAGTAGGATCTGTTTGATCTACATCTATGTAGCCTGTGTTACCTGGTAGCCTACAGTCTTGGATCGGCACCACTCCAGTAGGATCTGTTTGATCTACATCTATGTAGCCTGTGTTACCTGGTAGCCTACAGTCTTAGATCGGCACCACTCCAGTAGGATCTGTTTGATCTACATCTATGTAGCCTATGTTACCTGGTAGCCTACAGTCTTGGATCGGCACCACTCCAGTAGGATCTGTTTGATCTACATCTATGTAGCCTGTGTTACCTGGTAGCCTACAGTCTTGGATCGGCACCACTCCAGTAGGATCTGTTTGATCTACATCTATGTAGCCTATGTTACCTGGTAGCCTACAGTCTTGGATCGGCACCACTCCAGTAGGATCTGTTTGATCTACATCTATGTAGCCTGTGTTACCTGGTAGCCTACAGTCTTGGATCGGCACCACTCCAGTAGGATCTGTTTGATGCTGCTGGCACTGGACACTCCAAAGCTCTGGGAGCGTTTCAGAGGCTTAGCCTTGGAGTCCACAGGCTTGGGACGACTGCATGGACAGAAGAAATGCATTGTTACTCTGTGTCCACGTGAACGTGTGTGTGTGTGTGTGTGTGTGTGTGTGTAACAGTGTACAAAGTGTGTGTGTGTGTGTGTGTGGGGGGGGTACTTATAACTAGGAGTCTGGAGAGAGAAAGTGTAGGATGTGTGTGTGAATAAGTGGGTAGCTTGGGTGAATGTTCGAAGTTTCCAACTATACTATATTTATTTTGGTCAAATAGAGTATAATAAATCTGTATTATAAGAAGAGCTCTGCTAGTGAGATGTATCACCTCCCTGCTCCGCCACAGTCATCACACTCACCTGTTGGCTTCATAATCCAGCCTTTCGAAGATTGATCGACGGGCCTGAGCACCAATGTTACGCGGCAGGGTCTGTGACCTCACCAGCTCCCGCCTCTTCTCCAAGCCCCGCCCCAAAGACACATCTCTGTCACCAAACTCCGCCCTGCAGTACGGGAACACAAGGGAGACGAATCTAAGACAAATAACTTGCTAGATTTAACTTTCCTTTTTCTCTCTCCAAAAAGATCAACATTGTGGTCTGTTAAACTTTCATGAAAATAATATATATAGAAGGAAACCGATGACACAATAAAAGGTTTGTTTATGTAAAGCGCTGCGTTGTGATTGGAGGATTGGAGGCTCACCTGTCT
>CM030182.1:19019138-19021638 GCA_017639675.1 Aplochiton taeniatus
ACATTACCTAACCCTAACCTAAAGAGAGGGATGCTATGATGTGTAAATACATTACCTAACCCTAACCTTCTTCACCGAGGAAGACTACTGGCTCCCTAAGACTCTGAAGAACAGGTAAATAAAACCAATAGAAAAGACACAGACTAGCTATGACTTACCTTTGGAATATGGTTAATGGGCACACCAGACCCAACCATCATGTCCTCCACAGAAACCCACACCAACACCAGTGTCTGTGGAGCTAATTTGACATGCAAATAGGGCTCCAGGAAGAGAAGGCCATGGATTTGAATATCCGTGTTAGTGAGTTGGTTCTAGTCCTCCTAACTCTAGGAATCTGTCCACAGGGAACCGGCAGGTGAGGTCATCATCCAGCGCAGTGAATTATTAACCTGTTACCACGGCGATGACGAGCTGCCATTGTCTGGAAGTCATTATGAGAAGCTAGGGGCAACAGGAGAGGGAGTGGCTCTACACATAACTCTCTCTCCCTCCACACACATACACACACACACACACACACACACACACACACACACACACACACACACACACACACACACACACACACACACACACACACACACACACACACACACACACACACACACAATCCAGCATGCACGCAGAGACATACGCTCTCCGTCTCTCCCCTCTACTTTCTAAAGTCTCTCCTTTAGGGAGAGAGAAGGTGAGGGAGGGAAAGAGGGAGAGAGGGAGGGAGATGAAGGGAGAGAGGGAGGGAGATGAAGGGAGAGAGGGAGGGAGATGAAGGGAGAGAGGGAGGGAGATGAAGGGAGAGAGGGAGATGAAGGGAGAGAGAGAGATGAAGGGAGAGAGGGAGATGAAGGGAGAGAGAGAGGGTGATGAAGGGAGAGAGGGAGAGAGGGAGGGTGATGAAGGGAGAGAGGGAGAGAGGGAGGGTGATGAAGGGAGAGAGGGAGGGTGATGAAGGGAGAGAGGGAGATGAAGGGAGAGAGGGTGATGAAGGGAGAGAGAGAGGGAGATGAAGGGAGAGAGAGAGGGAGATGAAGGGAGAGAGGGAGGGAGATGAAGGGAGAGAGGGAGAGAGAGTGTGAGGGTTGGGGCATCAAGCCAATATACTAATGTTCCTACTACTAAAGTGTATTCAGGTCTAAACCCAAGGAGAGGTGAAGAAAGAGAGAGCCAGGGGGGAAAGAGAGGGGAATGAGAGGGGGGGGGGGGAGGAGAAGGGGGAGGAGGGGGAGGAGGGAGGGGGGAAGAGAGGGGGAGGAGGAGGGGGGGAGAGAGGGGGAGGAGGAGGGTGTATGAGTATAAGTAGGGGGGATGAGGGAGGGAGTCTGCTTGCTGCTGAAGTGGACCTGGCACAGTACACGGATTAAGAGTACTATTTCATTATGTACACACACACACACACACACACACACACACACTCCTCAAAGGTTAATGTTCTGCGGAAACTCTGGGGGAATGGTAATGGAAACTTGTTGAACTGTGTCGAGGACGAGTCTGGATGAGGAAACACTCTGGTTGGACTGTGACAGCAGGAAGTCCCCAGGCCAGGTAGTCAAACTCAGAGCTGAATGGGATGGAGGTGTGATGGATCCTGTGCACCGGCCGCCAGGACTGAGCCCAGCTGACAGCTGAAGCGCCCCTAATCATTGTTTTTAACTGGTGATTTGGTTTCCTGTTTAATTAATATAATGTATTTATTATATTGTGTTGTATTATCTTGTATTATTATTTTTATTCAATTTTTTGTTTATTATTATGTTTCACCTGTTGGTTTTGTTTCCTGGTTGAGCCTGGCTTATTTCTCCTTTGTCCTGTCATTGAGTCTATGTTGTTTCAGGGCCGTGATGAACTATAGTAAAGCCTGTGGCATTTCCTCCCTGGGTGTGTGTCAGAAGGGTCTTTTGTCCACTCCTCTCCTGAAGACAGCCATCTCTCTGCACTCCTTACACACGGTCCGCTGACCAGAGCTTCACTGTAGCGTTACTGTCGAACTCTTTATCCAATACACATCGAGAGAAATATGTGTCTTCAGAGGACATGTAAATATGTGTATTAAGAGCACATGTAAATATGTGTATTTAGAGGACATGTAAATATGTGTATTTAAAGCACATGTAAATATGTGTCTTCAGAGGACATGTAAATATGTGTATTTAAAGCACATGTAAATATGTGTCTTCAGAGGACATGTAAATATGTGTATTTAGAGCACATGTAAATATGTGTATTTGGAGCACATGTAAATATGTGTCTTCAGAGGAAAATATATCTGGTTGCTTGGCAACGCGTACCAAAACAGATGACTGCATCACCTTAAAGCAACAACGGCGAACAGCTCTCACTGTTATCTCTCTCCAGGCTGCAGAGTGCCAAGGGAAACCAACCTCAGAATGTGTTGGTTTAGTTACATTACGTCGCATGTGTACGTAAACCAAAAGACAAAACGTTTAAATAGAACAGATATAGACCATATAGAACAGGGATCTGAGATGTTTACCGGTAA
>CM030182.1:19026638-19029138 GCA_017639675.1 Aplochiton taeniatus
ACAGTGTCAGAGCTTAACCATCTTCCTACCAAGGTGGTCCTCTTTTATTACAGTTCCCAGTCTCATGCTGGATTGAGCAAGAGCAGCAGAGCTAACTAACTAACTAACTAACTAACTAACTAACTAACTAACTAACTAACAGAACAACCTAACTAACTAACTAACTAACTAACTAACTAACTAACAGAACAACCTAACTAACAGAACAACCTAACTAACTAACTAACTAACTAACTAACTAACTAACTAACTAACTAACAGAACAACCTAACTAACCAACTAACTAACAGAACAACCCAACTAACCAACTAACTAACTAACTAACTAACTAACTAACTAACTAGACAACCTAACTAACTAACTAACTAACTAACTAACTAACAGAGCAACCTAACTAACTAACTAACTGACTCACTCACACACCCAGAGTGTATTCACACACACACACACACACACACACACACAGACACACCCAGAGTGTACTCACGGTGGTCTGTTTGCTTGTTACGGCGAACGTGGCTCTGCTGGAGAACCGTGTGACGGCGGAGGGGCTGGAGGCCGGACCATGCCCAGTGCTGCTGCTGGAGGCCGGACCATGCCCAGTGCTGCTGCTGGAGGCCGGACCATGCCCAGTGCTGCTGCTGGAGGCCGGACCATGCCCAGTGCTGCTGCTGGAGGCCGGACCATGCCCAGTGCTGCTGCTGGAGGCCGGACCATGCCCAGTGCTGCTGCTGGAGGCCGGACCGCGGGCCAGGACCGAGGCCATGCCAGTGCTGCTGCTGGAGGCCGAGATGGGACTGCTGGTACCAGGGGAGGACGAGGCCGGGGGAGACTGGGGCTGGGGCTGGGGCTGGATCAGGCTGTGGTTCTGGGTCTGGGCCTGGGTCTGGGTCTGGCTCTGGGTCTGGGCCTGGGTGTGGGTCTGGGTGTGTGTCTGGGCCTGGGTGTGGGCCTGGGTCTGGGTCTGGGCCTGGGTGTGGGGCTGGGCCTGGGTGTGGGCCTGGGCCTGGGTGTGGTTCTGAGTCTGGGTGTGGTTCTGAGTCTGGGTGTGGTTCTGAGTCTGGTTGTGTCCCTGGGTCTGGGTCAGGCTGTGGTTCTGGGTGTGTCCCTGGTAAGCGTAGACCTGACCCTTCCCATGAACGACGTCCGTCCTCTGGTTCATGTTCAGGTCCAAGCCATCCTCGTCCCTACGCTGGGTCTGCTGGTGGCTCTGCTGGTTCTGCTGGTTCTGCTGGGTCTGCTGGTTCTGCTGGGTCTGCTGGCTCAAGGGGCTGCGGTCCCTCACCAGCCCAGTGAGGAGCTCCATCTGTCGGGTCAGAGCCTCCAGCTGGCCCTTGAGGTGCCGGTTCTCTTCCTGGAGCTGGAGAACGACCCGGACCAATGACCCGGTACCGGCCGGGCCCAGCGTCTCATCCAGGCGCTGCTCCACGCCACGTTTGAACTCGCTGACGTCCGTGTGGAGCTCACGCACGGCGTCGCAGAGGGTGGCCTCGTAACGGGCTAGCGCCGTACACACCGTCTCCCCCTCGGAGGAAGGCTGAGAGGAGGGAGAGGGGGAGGAAGGAGGAGAGGAGGGAGAGGGGGAGGAAGGAGGAGAGGAGATGCATGTCTCTGCTGTCTTAGACACACTGAGGGCGTCCATCTTGGCCTGCTGGGTTCTGTGGCAGTATGACTCGATGTAGAGTCTTTTAAAACGAGGCTGATTGGTTTAGACTGAACGGACACGTCGCGTTGAGCTAACAGCGTTCTACCTCTCTGGTACTCCAAACAGATCGCTGACGGACTCCCCTTATTCTGATTCCTCTGCACGGTGAGACTCGGTAATCCAGTCTGATCTTATGGTGGTGACGGAGGGGAGTCTTATCTGGGAGTGAGTCAGGGAAAGAGTCAGTCAGTGAGTCAGGGTCTGTGGAGGGCTTATGGAGTTCATGGAAGAGGAGGGAGGGAGAGAGAAGTGGGTGTGGAGACCCAGGGGGGTGGGGTCTAATCTATAGCCCAGCTGCGGCCACTTTAGGCTGGGTAGGGTCTGCTCTGTTCATCCTCCCCTGTCCTCAGACAACCAGGGCTACGCTCCCAGGGTGGGGGGAGGTGGGGGTCTAGAGTCGGGAGAGGAAGGTCTCTACGTCTACACTCTCTCTGTCAGTAAGTCAGTCCTCCACAGATCCTGTTTGTCTCTTCTAGACTCTATTTGTCCAGACGGTGGGCTGCTCAGTGGCCAGAACCACCAGACCACAACACTCCTGTTGATGACAACACAGCACCATTAGAACACTGCAGCATGCTGATACTGTGATCATGAGACTGTGACCATTACACTGTGACCATTACACTGTGATCATTACACTGTGATCATTAGACTGTGATCATTACACTTCAACATGCTGATACGGCGATCATTACACTGTGATCATTACACTGTGATCATTATACTGT
Source organism: Aplochiton taeniatus (assembly GCA_017639675.1). NCBI lineage: Eukaryota > Metazoa > Chordata > Actinopteri > Galaxiiformes > Galaxiidae > Aplochiton > Aplochiton taeniatus. Next base: position 19,029,072 of record CM030182.1, read on the forward strand.
GATCATTAAACTGTGATCATTATACTGTGATCATTACACTTCAACATACTGATACGGCGATCATTAC
>CM030182.1:19039138-19069138 GCA_017639675.1 Aplochiton taeniatus
ACTGAAACACACACACACTGAAACACACACTGAAACACTCACACACACACACACACACTGAAACACACACTGAAACACTCACACACACACACACACACACACACACACACTGAAACACACACACTTGGATATTTCCACTTGCTTGGCAGACAGTAAGGACATACGCAGGACACTTAAGAGGTCTGTGGTTTGGTCACAAGGTCTGGTAAGTTCATCACACATTTCAGACACACACACACACACACACACACACACACACACACACACACACACACAAACACACACACACACACACACACTCACTCACACACACACACACACACACACACACACACACACACAGACAAACACACACACACACACACACACACTCACACACACACACACACACACACACACACACACACACATGTACACAAGGGAATTTTTCCTACTCCTCACTAGTCTCAGGTTACTGGGGGTCTGCAGCCAGGAGCACAGCATGACCAGGTCACTTTCTCAGTTCAGGACACACACACGCACACACACACAGTAGACACTTGTTGCAACATGAACGCACACACACACACACACACACACACACACACATACACACACACATACACAGTTTACGGATGAAAAAAGGCATTATTTCCTTATTTTATTTATGTATCCTTTATCTAACTAGGCACATTCCATTACAAGTACATTACATTATTAAAGTTATTATTAAAGTTATTATTATTATATATATATATATTAGGATATTATTATTAAACCATATTAAAGTTATTATTAAAGTTATTATTATAATATATATATATTAGGATATTATTATTAAAGTTATTATTAAAGTTTTTATTATTATATATATATATTAGGATATTATTATTAAACCATATTAAAGTTATTATTAAAGTTATTATTATTATATATATATATTAGGATATTATTATTAAACCATATTAAAGTTATTATTAAAGTTATTATTATTGGAATGGAAAAACAGACCAATTAGACTGAAGTGGCTTTAATAAACATTGTTCAATTCACACAAATTAAATCAAGCTCTTTTATTAACTCAATAAGGAGGCTTCATAAGTTAAGAACCTCACCTTTTATCTTTAATGCAAATTACTCATTTTAAACATCGAGAATAAATCAAAGAATTCAAGGAGAGGCCAAGACATTGTGTAAAAATATAATATTCATATTCCTACAGACGAACCCTGTCAATAATAACCAGAGAATGCTCTAGTAGATAGATCAAGCCTCAGGTCTAAAATCTAAAATTATTTTTCCAAAGAAAGCTTCCTTTAAGAATCAGCCGATACACGCATTCTGAAATAGTAGTGAGAGTGAAAGGAGGAAGAGGAAGAGAGGAGCGAGGGATGAAGGAAGGAGAAGAAAAGGAGGAGAAACCGAAGGAGGATCACTAGTCGAGATGGAGTAGGTTTCCATGGTGACTGGTTCTTGCCAGTTTGGGTACTCCTCTCAATAATATTTACTCTGTTAAGGACACACACACACACACACACACACACACACACACACACACACACACACACACACACACACACACACACACCTCGTAAATATTACGTGAAGAAAAACGTCCAAATAACTCCTTGTGTCAAGTGCGGTAAGATTTCTTACCCTATTTGCTTGCCGGCGTCCTGTGAAAGAAAAACACAGAAGGTTCAAAGGTCATAAACGCTCCTAAACTAGTTCAGTAGTGTACAGGTTCAGGAATTAGCCTTGGTATAGCTCTCTTGACGACATACTGACCATTCAGACAGCGCCGTAGCAACCAACAGATCATGGCCACCATGGCGACGCAGGTGACCACTGTGAGGATGGAGGTCCAGCTGCTCGGCTCTGGGTTTCAAACACAACCCCAAACACCAGAGTCAGAAAGGTTCCTTGACCCAAAGCCCCATGGTATGACTGATGTCAACAGAATAAGTACCAAGACATGGAAGAGTTCTTATTATCTCAAGAGAGCTTTTAATGAAATCCATCTCTACTGCCTCCATGTGGCCGTGAGTGCTATTACAGTCAGTCACCATCAGTGTGTGAATGAGAGGCTAGTTTAAAGTGTGTTGGGTACTGTTAAGGTTGATTAAAGCGCTATATAAGTGCAGTCAATTTACCATTTTACAGTTCTTCTTCATTGTGGCGAACATCAAAAGTAAACAAAGCTTTATTTCTTTGAAAAGAAAGATTCATAACCATGTTTATACCCAGAGTAGTGGAGGGAAGATGATTCATAACCATGTTTATACCCAGAGCAGTGGAGGGAAGAAGATTCATAACCATGTTTATACCCAGAGTAGTGGAGGGAAGATGATTCATCACCATGTTTATACCCAGAGTAGTGGAGGGAAGATGATTCATAACCATGTTTATACCCAGAGCAGTGGAGGGAAGAAGATTCATAACCATGTTTATACCCAGAGTAGTGGAGGGAAGATGATTCATCACCATGTTTATACCCAGAGTAGTGGAGGGAAGATGATTCATAACCATGTTTATACCCAGAGCAGTGGAGGGAAGGCCGTTCTAATGGAGTTGTATTACCATAGACTGTTAAGGTGAAGGCCTATCTAATTACATTATATATAGAAATATGACACTCATAAATATAACACCATAGAGTATATATATATATATATATATATATAAATATATATGTGAGGGTGAATGTATTTATCATTTAATTATATATACAGTACTGTGCAAAAGTTTTAGGCAGGTGATGTTGTTTTGAAGGCAAAGGGTGGTCACACCAAATATTGATTAGATTTAGATTTGTCTTCTTTTCAATCACTTTGCATTTTGTTAATTGATGGAAACAAAACTATTTACATTTCTACTTTTGAAAGCATTCTTACTTTACAGCACCCCCAACTCACGGGCCTAAAACTTTTGCACAGTACTGTATATATATATATATATATATATATATATATATATATATATATATATATATATATATATATATATATATTTAGTTATATATATAATACCATAGACTGTCAGGGTGAATGTATTTATAATTTAGTTATATATATAAAACCATAGACTGTCAGGGTGAATTAATTTCTAATTTAGGTATATATATATATGATACCATAGACTGTAAGGGTGAATATATGTATAATTTAGTTATATATATAATACCATAGACTGTCAGGGTGAATGTATTTCTTATTTAGGTATATCTATATAATACCATAGACTGTCAGGGTGAATATATTTCTAATTTAGTTATATATATAATACCATAGACTGTCAGGGTGAATGTATTTCTTATTTAGTTATATATATAATACCATAGACTGTCAGGGTGAATGTATTTCTTATTTAGTTATATATATAATACCATAGACTGTCAGGGTGAATGTATTTCTTATTTAGTTATATATATATATATATATATATATATTACCATAGACTGTCAGGGTGAATGTATTTCTTATTTAGTTATATATATATATATTACCATAGACTGTCAGGGTGAATGTATTTCTTATTTAGTTATATAGATATATATTACCATAGACTGTCAGGGTGAATGTATTTCTTATTTAGTTATATATATATATATTACCATAGACTGTCAGGGTGAATGTATTTCTTATTTAGTTATATATATATATATTACCATAGACTGTCAGGGTGAATGCATTTCTTATTTAGTTATATATATATATATATATTACCATAGACTGTCAGGGTGAATGTATTTCTTATTTAGTTATATATATATATATATATATATTACCATAGACTGTCAGGGTGAATGTATTTCTTATTTAGTTATATATATATATATTACCATAGACTGTCAGGGTGAAGGTATTTCTTATTTAGTTATATATATATATATTACCATAGACTGTCAGGGTGAAGGTCTTGCGGATGGGCATGCGTAGAGATGTGTGAGAGACTCGGCAGGTGAACTGGTAGCCTGAGTCCTGCAGCGCCCCCTGGAGGTAGAAGAAGGCCGACACAGAGTAGGTCCCATCCTGTCAGCGGAACACACATGGAGGGAAAAACAAAGACAGATATTTGGATTATTTAAGTTCCTGACTGAAGCATATACATACAGTATATACATATATATATATATATATATGTATATATATATATATATATATATATATATATATATATATATATATATGTACGGTATAGATATATAATGCCATAATAATATATAAATGCCACGTACAATGATACATTATGAGTGCTGTTGTCAAACCATGCTACTAAAGCTATGCTACCACACACACAAAAAACGGATATGTAATGCCATAATAACATATACATGCCAGTATTATATATCATTAACTTATATATAGAGAATGCCATTACAATGATCATAGTAATCAAAATGACGCTTACATTTTAATACAGGGAACAACATTACAATATTTTGTAATAATCTTTAAGGCGACGAGTGTGATCCATTTCTGTTTCTGTTTCTGTTTCTGTTTCTGTTTCTGACCTGGTTGTGTTTCTGGTTCTGGTTCTGGTTCTGACCTGTTTCTGGTTCTGGTTCTGGTTCTGACCTGGTTCTGGTTCTGGTTCTGACCTGGTTCTGACCTGGTTCTGGTTCTGGTTCTGACCTGGTTCTAGTTCTGGTTCTGACCTGGTCCTGGTTCTGGTTCTGGTTCTGACCTGGTTGTGTTTCTTGTTCTGGTTCTGACCTGGTTCTGGTTCTGACCTGGTTGTGTCTGTGACTGGAGAACAGAATGTTCTGGACCCGCTCGGGGAGCGGCGCTCCCGGCCGGTACTCAGTGGAGCCTCCCGGTGCCGTCCGGATCCACTCCATCTCCACGTCCAGAGGGTAGTACCCCGCTGCCTCACACAACACCTTCTGGTCACTCCCCATCGCCATGGACACGGAAGAGTCCACGTTCAGGGACACGCGAGGGGACTCTGAGGAGAACGTCACCAAATATATATTTATATTCTTACATACATACATTTTTTTTTACATTTGATTTGACTTTTTTTGAATCGCTCATTTTTTGGCAGGAGAGGGGGAACAGTGTTCTGTTCCATTGACAACTTTAAAAGACTAAAAATTGGAATGCCAGGCCAAATCTCAGGAAAATGATAAGTATAGTCAAGCATATTATCCCCATTTCTAAGGAGTTGAAACAATCCCAATAGCATAAGAAAGTGGATTCGTTTTAACACTCGCACGCAATAGCACAAAATAAAAACACATGAAAAAAAATACAAAGAATTCAAAGAAAGAAACAGGAAAGCCAGAGCAACACTTTAAGCCCATGCCCATCTAAGACAGGGCAGTCCTCAGGAGTTGCCATGGCATTGGCCTGTCTCTCTGCACTGACCTACGAGCTGCAGGGTGACATCCTGGCTGGCTTGCAGAGGAGGGGTGCTGACAGAGCACATGTACACCCCCTCACTGCTCATCTTAACCGCGGGGAGGTGTAGCGACGCATCCCCTTCTCCCACCAGGGCCTTTAGACCCACTCCCTTGCCCTGGGACAAACACAGAGGGCATGGAGCTATCCAGATGGTTGAATACACCACATTCAAAACACATTGCATGCGTGATATATACCTATATATATATATCTTTTTTTTTCCATCTTGTTCTCTCTAATATAATTTTTAAAAAGTTTTTATGAAGATGAAAAAGTGTTATGTTTTCTTTTTTTACCTGGTATTTCCCCGTGCTGCTGTCGTAGCTAAACAGCACAGTACGCTCACCACGACGCTGCAGACGCCACTCCACGTCGACATTGGCCCCCTTGTGGTCGACGGTGTAATGACAGTCAAGTTTCTGCTCTGAGAGCAGGCCGGGTCGCACAGAGGGAGAGCGGGTCACGAGAACCATGGCGGCTACAAACAAAAGACGAAACACGACGCACACAACGGATGTAGATTCAGACATAACAGGCACAGGCACAGGCACAGGTATAGCAGCCAGAAAGACACAGAGGCAGGTGAACCGAAAAAAATGACTTTTCGATAAACTGTATAGATAATATATATACAGTATATATATATATATATATATATATATATATATATATATATATATATATATATATATATATATATATCTTTTTGATTGTTTTACCAAAAAAACAGATGTCTTATTTTGGACTAAAAAGGTTATTACTGCAGTCTTAATAGTGAGGCATCGAAAAAACATGACATACTTTTCAAATCAACTGTCCACCAGTGGTGAGGTGTTCTGCTATTTTTGTCAAAACCTGACCTAAAGTTGTTAATAATTTCACTTTGCGTGAACACATACATAGCTTTATTCTCCTTTAAGCTTGTTGGTCAATGGGGTATGGTGCCTGGCTCTCTGTCCACCCTAGATCATACCTGACAAACAGCTGTGAGTTAGATCCAGCTTCCAGAAGATCTGACACATTCTCTCAAAGCCTGGCTGCTTTAAAAGGCTACATTTTCCTGCCTTGTTGTGTATTTCAGATGAAATGGGGGTGTGTGATGTGTGTTTTCATACCAGAGGTGGTGATTGTGTCGGTGTCTCCTATAGTCATTTGGCTGCGGTAGTCCTCTTGCACAGGGGGCGGCGCTATAGGAGTGTGTCTAAGGAAACCGGTGACGACAAACAGCCCCTCTGTGTGTTTCAACGTGCAGGTGAACCAGCGGTCGAACTCGGTACCACCTTGACCCGGCCAGCGCACCTGGATACCCTCAGTGCTGTACCTTAGGGCGCGGGCAAGAAAAAAACGGTTCGATGCAATGCTTGGAATGCGCCACCAGTTCAATTGAAAGAGAACACAGCCAGCTAGGAAAGCACCCATGCCACCTGTCTCCGAGCCGTTTGCATTTCCATTCACCATTTTTGAATAAGTCAAATGGATCCTGAATCTTCCCTTACCTTTTCACCTCACACTGCAGCTGGTCCGCCCCAGCCTCCTCCACATACCTCCACAGGCCAACCTTAGAGGCTGGGAAAATCAGGATACAGACGGGTTAGAGAAACAGGAATTATAAACCTTAGAGGCTGGGAAAGTCAGGATACAGACGGGATAGAGGGACAGGAATTATAAACCTTAGAGACTGGGAAAGTCAGGATACAGACGGGATAGAGGGACAGGAATTATAAACCTTAGAGACTTGGAAGTACAGAACCTTGACCATACCACGAGGGAATAAATGAAGGCAACCAAACCAGTGTATATCTTAAATCCGACGCACCTGTGAGCAGAAACGTGATGGTTGGGTGAATTGGATGGTCTCCGGCTCGGCCCAACTGCAGCACTGCAGTTCTGGGAAAGAACTTCGTCTCTGTGTGGTTTTCGTCGTTCACCCGCGAATGTTCATCCGTAAATGTACAGGACAGCCATGCTACCTGTTCGAATGAGCGATCTATAGGAACAGATATGAGAGAGAGAGAGAGAGAGAGAGAGAGAGAGACAAGTTGAGAGGGACGAGAACGAGAACAGCGGGTGACCAGCACGTTTTGTTAAAATAGCATTATATATCGTCAGCGTCAAACAACCAGGAGTTTATTGTGTAGGCTACCTGTAAAAAGACACAAGTAGACGAGAATCTGTAGGATAAAACCCATTGCAGGCTACGTCGGTCATCCCAGTTAAGTTTCTTTGGAACCCAACTGCCATTCGGAATACGACGGCAGCAAAAAGTAGACGGTCAACATCAACTTTCACTTTCATTTCTGTGAGTTGCTGGGCTGATCTGACTGGCTGGCGGACTCACTTGACTAGTTTACTATTCAATTTGGAAAGACTGAGAGTTTTCTTTTCCTGTTTCCGGAGAGACTGAGAGTAGGCCTACCATCTCGAGATATATCCAACTGCAGTTATTGACCATTTCAGGAGACATGGTTAGAGAGGGATTTATTATCTAGGCCTATACTTCCGACGCGCTTATTCAAAGTCGCCTCTCTGTCAATTTGACTAAACACCACTTCTACATAAAGGGCGCGCAAGAGAGATTTAGCACAATCAGTTACTTCAATCAATATTATTATTTTCAGATAAATAATTCTGGGAAAACAGGCATTACACAGCTCATCTGAGACGAGACAGTTGTTAGTAAACACTTTTTTGTTTGTTACAGTTACAATATATACAAAATATGAATTATATAGCCAACATTAGCCTACGTTACTGTAAAAAAAAAAATCTATGTGTTGTAATACTCGATATATACTTTCAATCAGTGGCGCTGTGGGGGATCTTAAACATTATAATCTCAATAGTGCCTCTCTCCCTTAAGAAGCTAGCACACGTTGACTAGGAACCAAAACAAGAGCTGGCATAGCACACGCGTGGATAAAGCCGTTAAATGACAGGGATGCGTTAGAAAATTGTCCAATATTATCGACCACAAGTATTAATACAGACCACGATGACTTTCGGACGCACAACTGTTAAACGTTTAGATATGTCGTAGTGACAAATCTGAAGACTGAGTAATACATCGTTCATTCATTACTTTAGTAGTTAAACGATGGACCAAGGTAACGTTGGCTCTATTTGTGACGGTATCAGTATCCTTAATGCAGAACACTATTGAAAATAATCGATTAATGTTAGGCTTGCTACCTAAACTATTGTTTCGACTCGGTGGTGCAGATACATTTGAGAACGCACTACTACAGTGACATTTGCCTAAGGATGACGCCACTTCAGTGCACGCCTCAGTGTCGATTACTGTATAAACATTTGTACTGTGTACGACTGTGGCATTATCATTTGTGCTTTTTCCCTTCAAAATAAGGTCTGTTGGATTATGTAAACAATCTTCCAAAGCTGACATAATTAAACTATAACTCAACAATGTACCTCAAAGAGCAGTCTAAGATTGTGTCTTCTTATTTCTGTCGTTAACATATTAAAATGTCTATTTTTGATTGTTTGATTCTCCAGAGTCATGGCTGAGTTGTGAGAAGTCGGCGATTCTCCAGGGCGGCTTCCTGCTTGCTAACAGACTATGCCACCCTGCATCACTCTCCATCCTGAACAAAGACCAGTGGAGCTGCTACAGCCCTCCCATCCTGCAGGCCGTCCAGGAGATCTGCCGTCAGAACAGCGCCCACTGGAGGAAAAAGGTCCTCTGCATACTGTGGTCCAAACTACTGGGCCGGGAGAGGGGTGAGGACATGGAGATCGGCTGGAGGGAGAACCCGTTTTTCAGCCTCCAGAACGGCCTGCCTGACGTCAGCCACACGGTGCTTCTGGAGCTGGTGAAGGCCATGGGGGCGTCCCGGTGTTTCACCCAGCTGCTGCTCTGTCTCCCTGGGCACAGAGTGTGCTTGGAGCTGGGCAGTCTGGTCCGGCACGCGGCCTCCAGCCCCACCTCAGAGGAAGACCTGCGTTTACTCCTGGAGGTTTGGTGGGAGCTGTGGAAAGGCAGGGAAAGAAGTGGAGGAGGAGGAGGAGGAGGAGGAGGAGAGGGGGATTTAGAGAAGGTATTTGCTCACCAGTTTGCACGACTCTCCTCCTCTTCGTCAGTTGTGGATACCTCCCGCCAGGCAGCCAAGAGGTTCAGGTTGGACCCTTCATCTTCATCTTCATCTTCATCTTCATCTTCATCTTCCAGTGGCGTTTTAGCCATTCTCCTTCACGCTCTCCAAGATCTGAAGGGGCATTTTGTGACCCCTGACCTCTGTCAACAAGCCCTGTCCATCACCCTCGACTCCCTCTATACGTCTTACCTGATTGGTCAAACCATAGACCTCCCCGCCCAGCAGAAACTCAACTTCCTCTGCGGAGCCGTTTACCTAGGAGAGATGCATGCAGGGAAACGTAGTTCTGAGGTGGAGCTGGAGCAGGTGATCCGGGAGGCCCAGAGAGACCTGGCTGCCTCGTACACCCAGGCTCCCTTCCCCCTGTGTGGGCTGACTCTGGACCAGGCTCTGCTGGCCGTGTCAGAGCTGGTACGGCACTGGGAGCAGAGAGGTCTGCTGGGGAAGACTGACACAGACAGACCCAGTCTGTCTGCTCTCAGGCTGCAGGGAAGCTTACAGAGAACCTTGGAGGCTCTACAGCTGGCTGGAACTGGAACTGGAGCTGGAGCTAATGGAGAAGAGGCTGGGGTTAAGGTAGTAGGTGAGGTCAAGGATAAGATTAAGGTTGTAGGTGAGGTCGAGGATAAGATTAAGGTTGTAGGTGACGTTGAGGGTAAGGCTATGGTTGTAGGTGAGGTCAAGGATAAGATTAAGGTTGTAGGTGAGGTCGAGGATAAGATTAAGGTTGTAGGTGACGTTGAGGGTAAGGCTATGGTTGTAGGTGAGGTCAAGGATAAGGCTATGGTTGTAGGTGAGGTTGAGGCTGCATCTGAGGGTAAGGAGGAGGTTGGATCTGGGGCAGAAGCTGTGTCTGGCAGTGAATTGGGGGGTCCACAGCAGAGTGTGAAGGCAGTGGTCCGTCTACTGAGAGGGGTGCTGGAGTCTCTCTCTTTCCCTGACCTGAAGAGAAGCCCCTCAGAGCAGGCCCGTGTAGCCATGGCCATCATCGACCACCAGCTGGACGGCTACCGAGATTTCACCCTGCTATTCGCCGCCGAGCTAAGCTGCGCGCTGAGCGACAGCCAATGGCTGGCCTGCCTGGAGAGAAACAAACCCGCCTTCCAGCGCCCTGACGTGGTGATGTCACTGGTCTCCACTCTGACGGTGAAGTGTCGCTCCGAGGTGGTCGACACGGCGCTGGGTGCAGTGCAGAGTCTCTCCAGCAGGGGGCTCCACTGCCTGGGGCTGAAGAAGCTGATGGTGGATGTTTTCAGCGGCCTCCATCTAGCAGAGAAAAACACGGCGCTGGGTGCAGTGCAGCGTCTCTCCAGCAGGGGGCTCCACGGCCTGGGGCTCCCTCAGGAAGTCATGGACGGCTTCGGACAGGAACTCAACATGGCCTTCAACTGCCTCATCCAGGGAGGGGGCGGGGCCTCTGCGTCGCATAGCAACCTGAGTACGGCCGTTTCCATGGTTGCGCGCGTGGCGTTCCAGAACCCCGAGGCTGCGCTGCGGCGATGCTGCCATCTAGCGGTGGTGAACTGCGGCGCGCACACACTCCTCGCCCAAATACTGCAGCAGCTGCCTGGGCTGAGAGGGGAGGAGGAGGAGGAGAAAGAAGGAGAAGAGGAGGAGAAAGGGAGGAGTCTGCTCTGCCGTTGTCTGCAGGAGACTCTTAAGAACAAGCTGTCATCAGCCAAAGAGGAGGAACAGTTCCTCAACTTCCTGGTTCTGCTGATGGAGCCAATCAGAGCAGACGAAGGGTTGGAGAGCATGCACAGCTTCCTGTCTCCCCAGGAAGTGGTGTGTAACTTGGTCCTACCTCATCTCTCCTCTGCTGGTGAGGAAAACATTGCAGTGTTTTCTGACTGTTTAAAATGGTCCTGTCCTTTCTCTCCTCTGCTGCTGAGGAAAACCTTTTCTCTGGTTTTATTGGCATTACATGGTCCTGCAATGTCTCTGCGTTTAAGACAAAACCCTCATGTGGTCAATGCTACATTCTATGATTTGTCCCAGACAGTATACTGGTAGCTTAGCTAGTAATGTGCACCACACAAACTCATCCTTGAGGTGTACCTAGAGGTGTGAGTGAGTGAATTCAGTCTCTCTTTCTCTCTCTCTCTCTCTCTCTCTCGGTCTATAGACCCTGGTGTGAATGTGAATGCAGACTCACTCACTGTTTCTCTGTCTTCAGACCCTGGTGTTAACACAGTCTCTCTGTGTCTCCAGACCCTGGTGTTAACACAGTATCTCTCTGTGTCTTCAGACCCTGGTGTTAACACAGTCTCTCTGTGTCTTCAGACCCTGGTGTTAACACAGTCTCTCTCTGTGTGTCCAGACCCTGGTGTTAACACAGTCTCTCTCTGTGTGTCCAGACCCTGGTGTTAACACAGTCTCTCTCTGTGTCTTCAGACCCTGGTGTTAACACAGTCTCTCTCTCTGTGTCTTCAGACCCTGGTGTTAACACAGTCTCTCTCTGTGTGTCCAGACCCTGGTGTTAACACAGTCTCTCTCTGTGTCTTCAGACCCTGGTGTTAACACAGTCTCTCTGTGTGTCCAGACCCTGGTGTTAACACAGTCTCTCTCTGTGTCTTCAGACCCTGGTGTTAACACAGTCTCTCTCTCTGTGTCTTCAGACCCTGGTGTTAACACAGTCTCTCTCTCTGTGTCTTCAGACCCTGGTGTTAACACAGTCTCTCTCTGTGTCTTCAGACCCTGGTGTTAACACAGTCTCTCTCTGTGTCCAGACCCTGGTGTTAACACAGTCTCTCTGTCTGTGTCCAGACCCTGGTGTGTGTAGTCTGGAGCTAACTCTGCGTGTCCTGGGTTCCGCCCTGACCGTGAACCAGAGCTCCTCCCCTCACTGGATCCTGGGCTGTTCCCCATTCCCCCTCCTCTGCATCCTGGCTCTGCTCCTCGATCAGGCCATCAGGTAAGACTGTATAGCATCACTACGGTAACCACAGACCTCTCATCTTTTAGCTGGATACACTGTATAACATCACTATGGTAACCACATCCCTCTCCTCATCCATCCACTCAAATATGAAGGTTACATTTGTATTTTTCATACATTGAATTTTAAATATTTAGATCTGAACCTGCTTGTGAAGTTATGTTTGTTTGTTTACGATTGTTGATGTTTAACCGACCTGTCCTTCACCAGGTGTTGGGATCAGCCAGTGGAGGGCACCACCGCCGTCTCCATGGAGACCAAGGAGCTGCTGGTGTGTGTGATGACTCCTCTGGGGAAAGTTGTGGGGCGTGAGGTGGCCTCCAACCCAAACACCTGGTCTAGAGCTCTGTTCTGGCTCTACCATAAGGTAAGGGGGGGGGGGGGGGGCGTGCTATGCTGTATGCTATACTATAAGTATACTCTCCTCTCTCTGCCTGAGAGAGACAACTGGACCCTCTACACACTAAAACAAATACGGCATGTACACATTAATATAATAAATACAGTATATACACATTCATATAATAAATATATACTGTATATGAAATGCCACCTCTCACTGTCGGTACTACTCTAAGCACTTGGGCCTAAAGTGAGGTAAATGTCTCGTTCTGTTGCTCAGCAACTGGTTCCATCTCAGGAACTCTGAAAGGACAGCAGAAATAGATTCTACTAGAATATAAGCCTAAGCTGATGAATACTGAGCGTCTCTCTCTCTCTCTCTCTCTCTCTCTCCCTGATCTTCCAGGTGGAGGCCTTGGATTGGACAGTTCGGTTCCACCTGAAGGCGGTTTGGGCGGAGCACTTCAAGAACGAGGTGCCTTCTTCTCTGCTGACCGTGTGTGACTTACCTGAACAGGTACATGACCCTTACAGAACATGACACAGCAGTTATCTCTGCTGACCGTGTGTGACTTACCTGAACAGGTACATGACCCTTACAGAACATGACACAGCAGTTATCTCTGCTGACCGTGTGTGACTTACCTGAACAGGTACATGACCCTTACAGAACATGACACAGCAGTTATCTCTGCTGACCGTGTGAGACTTACCTGAACAGGTACATGACCCTTACAGAACATGACACAGCAGTTATCTCTGCTGACCGTGTGAGACTTACCTGAACAGGTACATGACCCTTACAGAACATGACACAGCAGTTATCTCTGCTGACCGTGTGAGACTTACCTGAACAGGTACATGACCCTTACAGAACATGACACAGCAGTTATCTCTGCTGACCGTGTGAGACTTACCTGAACAGGTACATGACCCTTACAGAACATGACACAGCAGTTATCTCTGCTGACCGTGTGTGACTTACCTGAACAGGTACATGACCCTTACAGAACATGACACAGCAGTTATCTCTGCTGACCGGTTGAGACTTACCTGAACAGGTACATAACCCTTACAGAACATGACACAGCAGTTATCTCTGCTGACCGTGTGTGACTTACCTGAACAGGCACATAACATTTAGAGAACATGACACAGCAGTGCTCTCTGCAGACAGTGTGAGACTTACCTGAACAGGTACATAACCCTTACAGAACATGACACAGCAATTCCCCAGCCTCATGTTCTCTCTCTCCTTCTACCTCCATGAAGGAATGGTCAGGCATGGAGCTGTCGCAGTACGGCCAGGGAACAGGCCTGCTGGCCTGGGTAGAGTGCTGCGTGGTATCAGACCCCCTCCAGACCTCCATGCTGTCCCATCTGTCGTTGGACCAGAACCAGCCGGAGCACGTCAACATGTTCAGTAAAGGCTTGCTGGTGGCGCTGACCCAGACCATGCCCTGGTGCTCCTTGACCGAGTGGACCAGGTACTGAAGATATGTACAGTACCAGAGATGTTCTGAAGATGTGTACAGTACCAGAGAGGTTCTAGAGTGAAGATGTGTACAGTACCAGAGAGGTTCTAGAGTGAAGATGTGTACAGTACCAGAGAGGTTCTAGAGTGAAGATGTGTACAGTACCAGGGAGGTTCTAGTGAAGATGTGTACAGTACCAGAGAGGTTCTAGAGTGAAGATGTGTACAGTACCAGAGAGGTTCTAGTGAAGATGTGTACAGTACCAGAGATGTTCTAGAGTGAAGATGTGTACAGTACCAGAGAGGTTCTAGAGTGAAGATGTGTACAGTACCAGAGAGGTTCTAGAGTGAAGATGTGTACAGTACCAGAGAGGTTCTAGTGAAGATGTGTACAGTACCAGAGAGGTTCTAGTGAAGATGTGTACAGTACCAGAGATGTTCTAGAGTGAAGATGTGTACAGTACCAGAGAGGTTCTAGAGTGAAGATGTGTACAGTACCAGAGAGGTTCTAGTGAAGATGTGTACAGTACCAGAGAGGTTCTAGTGAAGATGTGTACAGTACCAGAGATGTTCTAGAGTGAAGATGTGTACAGTACCAGAGAGGTTCTAGAGTGAAGATGTGTACAGTACCAGAGAGGTTCTAGTGAAGATGTGTTCAGTACCAGAGAGGTTCTAGTGAAGATGTGTTCAGTACCAGAGATGTTCTAGAGTGAAGATGTGTACAGTACCAGAGAGGGTCTAGAGTGAAGATGTGTACAGTACCAGAGAGGTTCTAGTGAAGATGTGTACAGTACCAGAGAGGTTCTAGTGAAGATGTGTACAGTACCAGAGATGTTCTAGAGTGAAGATGTGTACAGTACCAGAGAGGTTCTAGAGTGAAGATGTGTACAGTACCAGAGAGGTTCTAGTGAAGATGTGTACAGTACCAGAGAGGTTCTAGAGAGTTGTTTGATGATCATGGTGCACACTCTTCACAGCACCTGCCACAGTGTGTGCAGTTCCTAATCAAATCAAGACAAACAAGTCGAACAGTCAACATAAAGAGCAGATAGAACATAAATCTTCAGTATCCATGAAACTCCTAACTCGCCCTCTGTGTGTGTGTGTGTGTGTGTGTGTGTGTGTGTGTGTGTGTGTGTGTGTGTGTGTGTCTGCACAGACTGCTCCGAGCCCTGCGTGTTCTGATCCACTCTGGACGGCTGCACGTCCCTTACTCCCTGGAGTACGTGGACTACCTCCCCTTGCTGGACCTGCGGAGGTTCTCCTGCGAGCTCCGCCTGTCAGTCTTCCTCCTGCGCCTCCTCCAGTTCCTGTGTGGCTCCAGTTGTGAGGGCTGGCTGACGGCCCGGGGCTGGGCGCACGTGTCCAGGCTCTACGCCCACGCAGTGAGGGCTCTCCTGGGGACACTGAGGGGGAAACTGACCCTGGTTCTCCCCCGTGGAGGGGCGGGGGCTTCCCCTAAAGCCGCAGGGGGTTCCTCTGGTCCTCCTAAAGGAGGAAGACGAACGTCCTCCTCCTCCTCCAGAGCCCCTGCCCCTCGCCCACCCACCTCTCCAACTCAGGCCATGGAGACAGAGGAAGGCGTGCTTGGCGCCACGTCTCTGAACACCACCATGGACGCTGCTGTCTCCCCCCTGATCCCCTCCCCCTCCCCTGAAGCCCCAGAGGGGGGAGGGACGGGGGAGGAAGGGGGAGGAGCAATGGGAGCTGGCAGTCAGGAGGTCCTGTTTGTTCTCAGCCAGCTGTACTGTCACGTCCAGCACGCTCAGGTGGGCGCCCCTTGGCTTATTGATGTTTGATCTTATGGTTATTGATGTTTGATCTTATGGTTATTGATGTTTGATCTTATGGTTATTGGTGTTTGATCTTATGGTTATTGATGTTTGATCTTATGGTTATTGATGTTTGATCTTATGGTTATTGATGTTTGATCTTATGGTTATTGGTGTTTGATCTTATGGTTATTGGTGTTTGATCTTATGGTTATTGGTGTTTGATCTTATGGTTATTGATGTTTGATCTTATGGTTATTGGTGTTTGATCTTATGGTTATTGGTGTTTGATCTTATGGTTATTGATGTTTGATCTTATGGTTATTGGTGTTTGATCTTATGGTTATTGATGTTTGATCTTATGGTTATTGATGTTTGATCTTATGGTTATTGATGTTTGATCTTATGGTTATTGATGTTTGATCTTATGGTTATTGGTGTTTGATCTTATGGTTATTGGTGTTTGATCTTATGGTTATTGGTGTTTGATCTTATGGTTATTGATGTTTGATCTTATGGTTATTGGTGTTTGATCTTATGGTTATTGATGTTTGATCTTATGGTTATTGGTGTTTGATCTTATGGTTATTGGTGTTTGATCTTATGGTTATTGATGTTTGATCTTATGGTTATTGATGTTTGATCTTATGGTTATTGGTGTTTGATCTTATGGTTATTGGTGTTTGATCTTATGGTTATTGGTGTTTGATCTTATGGTTATTGATGTTTGATCTTATGGTTATTGATGTTTGATCTTATGGTTATTGGTGTTTGATCTTATGGTTATTGGTGTTTGATCTTATGGTTATTGGTGTTTGATCTTATGGTTATTGATGTTTGATCTTATGGTTATTGGTGTTTGATCTTATGGTTATTGATGTTTGATCTTATGGTTATTGGTGTTTGATCTTATGGTTATTGGTGTTTGATCTTATGGTTATTGATGTTTGATCTTATGGTTATTGATGTTTGATCTTATGGTTATTGGTGTTTGATCTTATGGTTATTGGTGTTTGATCTTATGGTTATTGGTGTTTGATCTTATGGTTATTGGTGTTTGATCTTATGGTTATTGATGTTTGATCTTATGGTTATTGATGTTTGATCTTATGGTTATTGATGTTTGATCTTATGGTTATTGATGTTTGATCTTATGGTTATTGATGTTTGATCTTATGGTTATTGATGTTTGATCTTATGGTTATTGGTGTTTGATCTTATGGTTATTGATGTTTGATCTTATGGTTATTGATGTTTGATCTTTTGCTTATTGTTATTTTACCTTTTGGTTATTGGTATTTGATCTTATGGTTATTGTTCTTTTACCTTATGGTTATTAGTGTTTGATCTTATGGTTATTGTTCTTTTACCTTATGGTTATTGGTATTTGATCTTATGGTTATTGGTGTTTGATCTTTTGCTTATTGTTATTTTACCTTTTGGTTATTGGTGTTTGATCTTATGGTTATTGGTATTTGATCTTATGGTTATTGGTATTTGATCTTATGATTATTGGTATTTGATTTTATGGTTATTGGTATTTGATTTTATGGTTATTAGTGTTTGATTTTATGGTTATTGGTATTTGATCTTATGGTTATTGGTATTTGATCTTATGGTTATTGGTATTTGATCTTATGGTTATTGGTATTTGATCTTATGGTTATTGGTATTTGTCCTTTTCATGTTTTCATTTGTTCAACCTTAATGTTTTTGAGAGATGAATGCACCATAGGCCAATCCGTGATGTGTCTGGAACAAGTTGAATTAAATGGCTGTAAAGAAAGAGATGCCAACCAAAGACATATTAGGCATTAGAATCCTTAACTGCCAATATGGAGGTATATCTATGTATGTTTGTTTACTGTTTGTGATCTTTTACAGATATGGAGATATATCTACGTACGTTTGTTTACTGTTTGTGATCTTTTACAGATATGGAGGTATATCTATGTATGTTTGTTTACTGTTTGTGATCTTTTACAGATATGGAGGTATATCTGTATGTTTGTTTACTGTTTGTGATCTTTTACAGATATGGAGGTATATCTATGTATGTTTGTTTACTGTTTGTGATCTTTTACAGATATGGAGGTATATCTATGTACGTTTGTTTACTGTTTGTGATCTTTTACAGATATGGAGGTATATCTATGTACGTTTGTTTACTGTTTGTGATCTTTTATAGGTGATGATGCCTGGTGGCCAAAGCGAGGCTCTGTTCTTGGTTGCCTTGGAGATCCTGAGTCACTACGAGAGCGTCATGGCAACGCACCCGGACAGTAGCTCTGCCCTGGACAGTCTGAACGCCCGCCACTTCTTCTCCACCATCACAGAGAACCTGCACAGTAAAGAGATGAAGGGAGTGTTGCAGCAGAAGATAGCTCAGCTCCTCTACTCCTCCATCTAAGGAACACTCACAGTCTAGAACCTAAGTGGTGCTCGTAAGGTTCTACGTTGAATGAGTTCACCCATTGTTGCCAGTTGGGTGCACTCTTTATCAAATCTTTTCTGAGTTTAACTCCAGTGGCAGCTCCTGTAAGGGAAAATCCTGTCTTTATGGTGGAGATAGTAAGAATTAGTTTTGCGTTGTTTGAATTCTACTGTATGGTCCTGACTCATAACCGAGGATTAAGACTTCCAGCCTCATGTCAATATGTGCCTCTCTCTTTCCTGACAGAACAGAACATGATGGCAGTGTGCTGTAGCCTCAGAGACCTCATGCTGTACAGACATTTTTACTTGTTTGTTACAATGTTTGATTAACATAAGAGATTAGTTTATTGAATGAGCACTTAGGAAGCATTTGGTTTTAAGACTGACAATATTGCCATCTTTGTTTTGGTGTTTGCTATGCCATTTTGTCTTACAGTTCAAATGATTGTGATAGTCTCTTCATGCGAGGGTCAGTCTTCTCCATCTCTAACCAAAGCAAACCATTTAAGTGATTTCCCATTTTCATACAGCTATGATGATTTCTTTTGTTTACTTTGGGGAGTAGGTGAAGGGTTTTGTGTTTTTCTGCTCTCAGCTGTGGATGAATAAATCACCTTTTTGAGGTTTTGGCTGATTCATGAATCCATTTCCTATTATTACGTAGTTTCCTGTCTTTACTCAAGAAAAAGGCCCACGGGATAAACAAAAGCAGCCATTTTATTCACAAAGGAGTCAAATTCCTTATTCCTATAAAAAAAAAAAATATTACAATTAAAAAGCAACAAACCAAAACATTTATAATTTCTGCAACAAACCAAACCTCTATTTAAGTCAAGTGGCATGACAAAGTCATTACTCTATCCTCCATCTGGTTCTAGCCCACAACAATGGGTGTTGAAATAAGAATAGTCCAGGAAGAAACAAAGGATATGAATGTCCTTCACTTCTGTACGCTCTGCAGATGTGAGAGGCTGTGGCACCCGGACATCAGACCCACAACGCCCTGCCTCGACGTGTCTGAGAGCACTGGATATTCTCTAGTGGCTTTTTGACCTGCATCTCTCCTCCTTCACTGCCTTAAGGCACTGTTTGGGTTAGTCGGTGTCCAGCTGGTGAAATACTCCGTGCAGACAATGAGCATTCGATTATACGGACTTATGTTTGGTGCTTGATTTTACAATAAAGGCGTTTTAATTATTCACGAATCACGACAAGAATGCCTTTGTTGTAATATTTTCTCAACTGATTTGTGTTTGTAGCAGCCCTGTAACTTTAAGAAAGGTGCAATACAAGCACAGGATTTAGAATCCACTGCCTATCTGCATGAAGACTATTGCCTTTTCAGTTCAGTTTTAACATGCTCTGCTCTCATTGGTTAAAATCAAAGCCCCTATTGCGTTTTTGGCCTATCGGTACCCTTGGGGTCCTCTCCCTGGGCCCTACTCCTTAGGTAGAGTCTCTGGGCCTTTCGACACAGCAGCAGGAACCAGTACACCTGGGGGGCTAGGATGGCCAGGTTGCCCAGGTTGCAGTGGAGCGGCAGGGCCAGCGGGACCCTGTAGAGAGGGATACCGTACTGACGGCCGTACATCCAATACATGAAGGGGAAGAGGAGGATACGACAACAGAAGAAACTCAACAGCACCGTGACACCGTTGATCCAATGGAGACGGCTGTCCTGGAGGCCCAGCTAGAGAGAGAGATACAGAGAGAGAGAGGGTTTGGACAAAGAGGGGGATGGAAGAGAGAGAGATACAGAGAGACAGGGTTTGGGAAAAGAGAGGGACAGAAGAGTGAGAGATGGAAAGAAGAGAGAGATGGAAGTGAGGCATAAATAAGAGCATAAAAGCCTGTTAAACATATTTTAAGTTTTTATTATTTTATGAATTCTTCTACAAATCTGTTCATTATGTTAAATGTTTGAATATTAAATATCCACATTGACTGGCAGTAGCTTTACACAGTCCTCTGTGCAGCTGGGTCAGACTCCTCTGGTGTACCTGGATGAGGATCTTCCCCAAGGAGACAAAGGGAGTACTGCCCTCTGTGGTGAAGAAACAGCCTATGAAGAAATCCCCCAGCCCCCTCCTGTAGAACTGGGGGAATCAGAAACCAAAGAGTGGACTAATGAATCCATTATTACACCTTCTAAACAGAAGGCTCCACTATAATCAGAGTGGTGGGCAAGAGAGTCCAGAGAAGACTGACTAACTTACAGATAGACAGGCATACAGACACA
Organism: Aplochiton taeniatus; assembly: GCA_017639675.1. Lineage (NCBI taxonomy): Eukaryota > Metazoa > Chordata > Actinopteri > Galaxiiformes > Galaxiidae > Aplochiton > Aplochiton taeniatus. Next base: position 19,059,836 of record CM030182.1, read on the forward strand.
GACTGACAGACAGACAGAAATGTCTCCCTCCTCACCAGACAGATCGGCATGAAGACAAGCAGCAGGGTCATGTGATGAAGGACCAGCAGACGATCCCTCAGGAGGAACCGCTTCACAGTCCGCAGCGAATGACCCCTGTACGCCTCATCTTGACCTTTGACCTTCTGAGAGTGGTAGTGACTCAGATACATGGCGTAGATGTCATAGGCCATGTAGGGCGCTCCGAACCAAACAAAGCCATTCACCAGCCAGTGACTGCACACAACAAATCAAGTTCGACTTCCCTAAAGTCACGATATCTTACTATTTCTTAATAAAATGAGATATGAAGTCTACTATTGAATTGATAATGTCTTACACATTCTGCTAATTCAAATGGCCTTAACTAGTTGACCCATTTAACACTAAAGACTACACGTATTAAACAGACGCTATTTCAAATACGTCTATTCGTACCGGTCCGTCATGACTTCCTTGCAAGAGGACACGACAACGATGCCAGCTGTGGTGGCGAGGGCACCGTGGACAGCAGACAATAACCTAGGGAGAGAGGAGACGGGGGAACAGTTACCTGCCAACATTTATACTGCGTCACTATCGAAGCGAAAAAAAATTTTGTAAAACGAGGGGCAATATAAAAAAAATAAAAATACATCTGACAAATCTGACAACATTGATATAATCTAGAATATAATATTGTGAATTGCATTCTAATATTTCTGCTTAATGTTTGCCAACTTCTTATAATGCCTGCAGCAGGCTAAGTTCATCCAAGGACAACAGCCACGATCAAAAAAAACGGAGGTTGGAGCGTTTGCCTGCTACCTCTCACTGACAGCTACCACGTCCGCCTCTGTCCAGTTTGCAAAAGTTGAACGTAGTATTTTCCTAAAACTGTAGAAAAGTCCAGGAAAGAACACTGCGCCGCAAGCAAAGACAGAAAACATGGTATAGTCTATAGCCTACGTTAGTCTGCCACCCTGTGCCAAAAAAACAGTCAGTATGTCGCCGTACAGCAAAACAGGAACATATATCGGTCCGGTGTTACCACACGAAATATAACCAGAACGGTGAAACCGGAAATCAGGCTAGTGTTACCATAACTAACGAGCTATCTGGCCACTTCTTTGCAGTGGGCCACCGCGCTAGCGACTAGAAGGCTGGGGAACGCTGCTAGCAGCTAGAGATAGGAAGTTTGACAAACTAGTAGGAGGACGCTCGCTTGTCATTTATTGTTTACACCAATCATAATCAGCTGCAGTGAAGAAGACCGACCTCGGTTGAAAGCGTAAACAGACACGAGTCGTCATTGCGGGTCTGCGCTGCTGTTATTTCAAGCACTGCTAGTCTTTTAGAAAATATTACATTTTTTGTGACTACAACTAACTTTTACAAAAGACAGAATACCCAAAATATTCGAATACAGATTGGAGGGAAATGCTTTCATAAAAACAAACATGGATGATGTATCAACTTTCAACTACATCTTAACGACACGTGTAAAACCCTTAGACCAATCAGACATCCCTAATAAATTCATTATAGTGACGAAGCAGGAAAAGCAGGCTCACTGTGTAAGTGTTTCGTCGTATTGTATTTTGGGCAGTAATTTGAATGGAATTTAAAATTGTATTTCATCTTGAAACATTCTTATATGCTACCCTAATATGGTTCTCGCTGGAGGTAAAACTTTACCACGCGACCGTGTTAGATGGAGGAGGATGGTTGCAAAAATCTGAGAAGAGTCTGATCGACGAAGGACCTTGCAATATTGACAGATTGGCCAAATCATCTCTTTCCCATCGCCAATTCATCGAGCAGTATGCCTACTCTAAGCCGGTCATACTCATAGGCTTAACTGATAATACACAGTTCCAATTCTTGTGCTCCAAGATCAACCTACTCCAGGAATATGGTCATCGGACAGTACGTCTGAGCACCGCAAACACGTATTCTTATAGGAAAGTTGATGTCCCTTTCGAGGAGTTTGTCGACTTGCTACTGAAACCGCAGTCTCTGGAGACTTTAGGAAGCGACACTCTCTACTTTTTCGGCGACAACAACTTTACAGAATGGGAGTCGCTATTTAATAACTATGAGGCACCGCCGTACCTGCTTCCCCACACAACCGGGGCGTACAGCTTCGGTATCGCCGGTCCCGGAACCGGCGTACCATTCCACTGGCACGGTCCTGGCTACTCGGAGGTCATTCATGGAAGAAAGCGCTGGTTCCTGTACCCACCGGACCAGGAGCCCCATTTCCATCCGAACTACACGACGCTTTCTTGGCTGACCAACACTTACCCTTACCTGCCGATGGAGGAGGCGCCGCTAGAGTGCACTATTCGCCCGGGGGAGGTACTATACTTCCCAGACCACTGGTGGCACGCTACGTTGAACCTAGACACCACCGTTTTCATATCAACCTTTCTGGGATGAAGTCCTGACTGTCGAAGCTGTGCACCAAAACCTGCTCTCCAGACACATAATCGGCTTTGAGAAGCAGTAGGTGCTGTGATTCTTTCTCAGCAACATCGACTCTGCCAGCCCCCCCCCCCCCCCCCCCCCCCCCTAGCTAATCATATTCCAATTATTTAATAATTCCAATAAAGCCTAGTTTACCTGTAAATCAAAACTATGTTAGTTGGTTGAACTGGGCCTATTTATTATCTGCATACAGTGTTTTTAATTGAAACCGTTGAAAACCACTGCTTAGTTACAACGCCACTTAATGTTAATCTAATCATTCCATTTCATTACTCAGCTCCCAGCGAAGCAAAAAAATCATGATTAAATATTGATTGATTATTATATTGATTAAATATTGATTGATCTGATTAAAGAAATGAGAAAGGTTGTGGAAACAGAAGTGTAACCATAACGACAACTTGATGAAATAGTCCCTCCCTTGCTATTGTAAACCCTTAATATCGCTGTTTGTCCATTATCTTGTGCTTTTCCTAAATCCTCAGAACAAATGTCTCAGTATACCTGAATACTGATTGCATCGGTTGTTGATACACTGAATAATATTGAAGAAGTTTGAAGTCAGGGAAATAAAACGTAGCCGAAATCAACTCGAGGGAAAGTTCACATGGTTTTATTGTGTTTGCTTCCCACTTTTCTTTCAATTTATAAAGGGCTGGGGTTTCTCAAAAGTAACAATGGATTTGTTATATTACCTAGATATAGCAGTTTACTTTTAAATAATTCCCAATAGGGAACAAATTAGCGATACCATAATTCCTAAAGCCAGTCATGAAGTCCTTTGCAAAAACCTTTTTCCATAATAAATGTAATAATTTTGACCGCATTATGGACTCTTTTAAATAACTTGTAACTTGTCCCCCCCCCCCCCCCCCCCCCCCCCCCTCCTTGAGTCACATGTATAATTATGTATTCAGGAGAAATACGTGTTTCTCCTCTAAATATTTTCAGGATATTTGTTCTATTCTGATTCTGTATAAGTAAATATATATATATATATATATATATATATAAAATAAAGCCTTCCCACATGGTTGATGACCCAAAGGTTCAACATTATGGGCATTATTGATAAACTAGGACTGAAATCACCTACAAAGTGTTTTGTTTCACTAGACTTCCCTTTTTGCCTTGATTAACAAATGCTGTGATCAACAATAAACAGTTCCTACGTTTACCAGGAGGGCTGCTATGTGCCATGTCCAACAAAAATCCTCTCAAAAATAGAAAAATTAATTCTGTCAGCAGGACAACAAAAATTTAACAAACAGTACCTGTTAAGAATGGAAAATATGATATACTCGATATAAAAGTAAAACCAGTTTTATATAATTTATTATTTCATATATATATATATATATATAATATTTCATATTTATATGTGTGTGTTGACTGCCATAGTTAAAAAGTGTGACAAATCACTTGATCATCTGTTAATGAAGCACAAACAGCCTGTGCGAACTCTGAACAGGAACAGGTCATAGTCAGCACCGCAGGTTCGAGTACATTCCCCATATTGCATCCGAATATAAAAATAGACAGCTATAGTGTTCTTTATCTTCTTGAAAACATTCTTTACATGTTGCATGAAACAGAAAGCAGAGATGGACAGATCCACAGCTGACAGGACTGGTACCAATAGCTATCATTATTGTTCATATAATTATAATTAATATCATTATTCCATAATGGATTGTCCATTCATTCACAGCACCTTGAAAAAAACTGGTCGTCAGTAGCAACACCCACACAGGGTTAAGATAAGTTCAAAAACATTAGTTTAGTTAGTGTGCCTTCTCTGATGGCCGCAGCCAACACTCACACAGTGCAACCTGCTGCAACTATTCTGCCGAGAGAAAGAGAGAGAGAGAGAGATACAGAGATACAGAGAGGATATATAGAGAGATACAGAGAAAGATAGATACACTGAGAGGAGATAGAGAGAGAGATACAGAGAAAGATAGATACACTGAGAGGAGATAGAGAGAGATACAGAGAAAGATAGATACACAGAGAGAGGAGATAGAGAGATACAGAGAAAGATAGATACACAGAGAGAGGAGATAGAGATACAGAGAAAGATAGATACACTGAGAGAGGAGATAGAGAGAGATACAGAGAAAGATAGATACACAGAGAGGAGTACCAGGGGAAAGAGACAGACAGCATTAGTGGGAAGATGAGAGTGTCAGTCAGGTTGCAAAGCTGTGAGGCAGTGCTGTGATACAACTTCAAATCAGCCCCATGACTGACAGCTAGCCCCTTACAGCTTAGTGATATGGGCCTATGCTTTATAATATACCCTCTATTACAGCTTCATAACCTACTCTGGTAGACCTACCAAGCTTCATAACATACTGCTAGGCCGAGCTAGCTTTGTAACACACTCTAGTAGGCCCGGCCAGGTTAAAAACATACTTGTAGGCCTAGCAAGTTTCATAGCAAACTCTGTTAGGCCTACTAAGCTTCGTAACACACTCTGGTAGGCCTAGCCAGTTTTAAAACACACTGGTTTCCATAGACCAGTAGATGGCTCTTCATCAGAACCTCTCATTCCCAGTGCCCAGTGTTGATTCTGCTGTTGAGGATAGGCGGTCATAACATTACAAAAAAAAGAAACAAAGCAAACTCAAAAAACAAAAACAAAAAGAAACATCCAAAACCAAAGTGAAGCCAAGTCCTTTTTCTTGTTTTAATATCTGATGTGAAAAGGAGGAGGAGGAGGCCGTGATGAACCAGTGCATAGAAACAGCAGTGGAAGGAGAGCCTGTTAGGTCTGTGGGAGGGACAGCTGGGTTTATTAGAGAGCATCCACCATGTCAGCCTTAACACACACACACACAGGCAGAGGGAGAGATGGGAGAGCTGGTAGGGCAGCGTGTCTTTCCAGAAGTCTTCCCCCCCCCCCCCCCCCCCCTCTCTCTCTCTCTTTCATGCGGTCAAGTCAAGGTGGGACAGTAGATGAGGCATCCTCCTATGTGTGTGTGTGTGTGTGTGCGGGGGGGTGTTTCCAGATAAGTCCTGTCTCCCCCCTCTGTCTCACAGGCGTGAGGAGGACGCCAGCTCGTAGAACAGCACATAGCCGTCACTGCTGCGCACCTGGCTGGAGGACATTGGCGTTACCCTGGAGACGGACAAACAGACACAGACCAATCAGTGTCCAGACTGAGAAGGTCACAGCGAATAAGGTGAATACATGATTAACCCAATGGGATGCAGGGGGTCTATGGTTAGGGTGTGTGTGTGTGTGGGGGGGGGTGTGGGTTACCTGGAGTCGTTGTAAGTGTACCACTCCCCGGAGGTGGGGTTTCGACAGTAGGCGGTGTAGTGGCCCCCCATGGTGGTGCCTGAGTGGTTGGACACGGCGTACAGGCTGTAGACAGCATCGACTGGCAGGACGGACGGCAACACACCAGGGACAATCAGAACAACATCACATCAACTGCTACATCACTAATACATAGACATAGACATACATATATATATTTCTCTATATATATATAGATATATAACAGGTTAACCTCTGCTGTACTCACTGCTGCACTGGGAAGCAAACTCCCGCAGGTCCAAATCCTTCATGGGGAAGTTGATGAAGGTGGACAGTTTGCTGGTCCTGCGAGCCTCAGAGAAGCGTTTCAGGTCTGAGAGGGGACAAGGAGTCAAGGACTAACATGTTCCTCTGCCGCCCAGCAGAGGCCGCTACAACACTAACCCACCAGGCAGTGCATTCAGCACTGAGTGTTACTGCTGTTAAGAGACTCCAGACTCTGTGTTTAAAACACTGACAAACATTTGAAGCTTTTCTATGACTCCAGTAGATTCATTGCAGGAAGGAGCCATGATACAGCGTTAGACAATTACGGTGAAATAATGTAGTGTGTGTCACGTGTGTCACATGTAGTAGTAAATAGTGTCACGTGTGTCACATGTAGTAGTAAATATAGTGTCACGTGTGTCACATGTAGTAGTAAATATAGTGTCACGTGTGTCACATGTAGTAGTAAATATAGTGTCACGTGTGTCACATGTAGTAGTAAATATAGTGTCACGTGTGTCACATGTATTAGTAAATATAGTGTCACGTGTGTCACATGTAGTAGTAAATATAGTGTCACGCCATAGGACAAGGATACGGAGAACCAGGATCTTGGGGAACTTCTGGACGGTGAACTTCTTGGTGCATCGTCTCCGGGCTTTACAGCGGTAGCACGTCTGCAGGGCGAGAGAGAGAGAGAGAGAGCTGACTGACATAAACAACCTCTGCTGCTCCTGTTGCTCCCCTGTCCGTTTGAGATGTAAAGAATATCATGATGTCCAAAATACAAAGGGACTAAATCTCTCTGGTGTTTGAATAAGATAATGGTTGTATACAATGTCTAAAGTGATAGATGTGTAATGTCTGATTAACGGGGTATTTCAGGCCAATGAGAGCCACCCAGGAAGTAGATAATCCAGAAGTGGCCAATGAGAGCCACCCAGGAAGTAGATAGGAGACTCACAGGTTTCTCATCCCCGTCCAAAACGTCCTCTTTGGTGAAGAGCCGCATGCAGTCCATCAGACTGACCTCACCGTAGCCCTTCTAGGTACAAACACAGAGCCAGGCCACGTTAGCACGCAGGCACACACACACACACAGGACACACACACACAGAACAGAGCATACAAACAAATCAGCAACATACACAAAGCCACAGAGAGGACAGAAGGGAAAGATAAAGATTGTTAAGACCAAAGAAAAACACACTATTGTGGGCGTGATAGTGTGCGTCTATTTGTGCTTGAGCAGGTTTTCTGTGTGGGTGAACGAGTGTGTGGGCTATGTGGATGTATTTTTTGTGTTTGTGTGTGTGTGTGTGTGTGTGTGTGTGTTCTGACCTTGGCGATGGGGAGAGAGAGGTCCCAGAAGGGGTCAAAGACAGTGGAGCAGTAGCCACAGGAACTACAGGTCAGAGAGCTCTTCAGCTGGCCTACAAAAAGGTCTGCAGGAGAGAGGCAAGGGAAATAGACAGAGACAGGGATACTTGAATAGATGCATTACATTCAACAGCTTATATTTTGACACACTTTATGTTATCCTTGTAGTAGCGGAGGATAGGGTTAGCATGTACAGTCTCTTAGCATGTAGTGTGTTAGCATGTACATTCTTTTATCATCTACAGTTTGTTAGCATGTACAGTGTGTTAGCATGCATACTCTGTTAGCATGTACAGTTTGTTAGCATGCATACCCTGTTAGCATGTACAGTGTGTTAGCGTGTACAGTTTGTTAGCATGCATACTCTGTTAGCATACTCTGTTAGCATGTACAGTGTCTTAGCAGGCATACTCTGTTAGCATGTACAGTGTCTTAGCATGCGTACTCTGTTAGCATGTACAGTGTCTTAGCATGCGTACTCTGTTAGCATGTACAGTGTGTTAGCAGCAATACTCTGTTAGTATGTACAGTGTGTTAGCATGCATACTCTGTTAGCATGCATACTCTGTTAGCATGTACAGTGTGTTAGCATGCGTACTCTGTTAGCATGTACAGTGTGTTAGCATGCGTACTCTGTTAGCATGCACACTCTGTTAGCATACTCTGTTAGCATGTACAGTATTCCTTACCGACTATCTTGCTGTCCTCTCGCTCCAGATATTTGCTCCACATCTTTCTTCCTTTCTCCTCGTCCCTGAAGGAGACGATGCAGGGGACAGAGAGACAGTCAGACACAGGGGACAGAGAGACAGTCAGACACAAGGGACAGAGAGACAGTCAGACGCAGGGGACAGAGAGACAGTCAAACACAGGGGACAGAGAGACAGTCAGACACAGGGGACAGAGAGACAGTCAGACACAGGGGACAGAGAGACAGTCAAACACAGGGGACAGAGAGACAGTCAGACACAGGGGACAGAGAGACAGTCAGACACAGGGGACAGAGAGACAGTCAAACACAGGGGACAGAGAGACAGTCAGACACAGGGGACAGAGAGACAGTCAAACACAAGGGACAGAGAGACAGTCAGACGCAGGGGACAGAGAGACAGTCAGACACAGGGGGCAGAGAGACAGTCAGACACAGGGGACATAGAGACAGTCAGACGCAGGGGACAGAGAGACAGTCAAACACAGGGGACAGAGAGACAGTCAGACACAGGGGACAGAGAGACAGTCAGACACAGGGGACAGAGAGACAGTCAAACACAGGGGACAGAGAGACAGTCAGACACAGGGGACAGAGAGACAGTCAAACACAGGGGACAGAGAGACAGTCAGACACAGGGGACAGAGAGACAGTCAGACACAGGGGACAGAGAGACAGTCAAACACAGTGACATCATGACACAGAGGTTAGAGAGACGGTTAGGGTTAGTTAGGGCTAACATCCTCACGTCAAACTGGACAGACAGCAGGGTTAGGGTTAGTTAGGGCTAACTTCCTCATGTCAAACAGGACAGACTGCAAGATTAGGGTTAGGGTTAGTTAGGGCTAACGTCCTCATGTCAAAGAGGACAGAGAGACAGTCAGGGTTAGGGTTAGTTAGGGCTAACGTCCTCATGTCAAACAGGACAGATTACAGGGTTAGGGTTAGGGTTAGTTAGGGCTAACGTCCTCATGTCAAAGAGGACAGAGAGATAGTCAGGGTTAGGGTTAGTTAGGGCTAACTTCCTCATGTCAAACAGGACAGACTGCAAGGTTAGGGTTAGGGTTAGTTAGGGCTAACGTCCTCATGTCAAACAGGACAGATTACAGGGTTAGGGTTAGGGTTAGTTAGGGCTAACGTCCTCATGTCAAAGAGGACAGAGAGACAGTCAGGGTTAGGGTTAGTTAGGGCT
>CM030182.1:19074138-19099138 GCA_017639675.1 Aplochiton taeniatus
GAGAGTAACTGACTGACTGATTAGCTGAGAGAGAGTAACTGACTGACTGATTAGCTGAGAGGGAGAGAGAGTAACTGACTGACTGATTAGCTGAGAGGGTAACTGACTGACTGATTAGCTGAGAGAGAGTAACTGACTGACTGATTAGCTGAGAGGGTAACTGACTGACTGATTAGCTGAGAGAGAGTAACTGACTGACTGATTAGCTGAGAGGGAGAGAGAGTAACTGACTGACTGATTAGCTGAGAGGGAGAGAGAGTAACTGACTGACTGATTAGCTGAGAGGGTAACTGACTGACTGATTAGCTGAGAGGGAGAGAGAGTAACTGACTGACTGATTAGCTGAGAGGGTAACTGACTGACTGATTAGCTGAGAGGGAGAGAGAGTAACTGACTGACTGATTAGCTGAGAGGGAGAGAGAGTAACTGACTGACTGATTAGCTGAGAGAGAGTAACTGACTGACTGATTAGCTGAGAGGGAGAGAGAGTAACTGACTGACTGATTAGCTGAGAGAGAGTAACTGACTGACTGATTAGCTGAGAGAGAGTAACTGACTGACTGATTAGCTGAGAGAGTAACTGACTGACTGATTAGCTGAGAGAGAGTAACTGACTGACTGATTAGCTGAGAGGGTAACTGACTGACTGATTAGCTGAGAGAGTAACTGACTGACTGATTAGCTGAGAGGGTAACTGACTGACTGATTAGCTGAGAGGGTAACTGACTGACTGATTAGCTGAGAGGGAGAGAGAGTAACTGACTGACTGATTAGCTGTGAGAGAGAGAGAGAGTAACTGACTGACTGATTAGCTGAGAGAGAGTAACTGGCTGACTGATTAGCTGAGAGAGAGAGAGAGTAACTGGCTGACTGATTAGCTGAGAGAGAGTAACTGGCTGACTGATTAGCTGAGAGAGAGTAACTGACAGCCGGCTGACTGCTGGCTGACTGCTTGTGGGCTGCACACAGCTGTTCATCAAGCAGCTCTTCTTCTCAGGGCTATGAAGAGAACACTTTATAATGTTCTATTTCATTATTCTGATTCTCCACGAATCAGTTGGGAATAATCGCATATTGACTAAATAGTTAGGATTAGTCTCATATACTTTCTCTCTCCTCCCGTCGGCAGTAGTTTAAAGGAGGGGCTAAAGTTTGACGAATGTATTAGTCTTGTTTTTTTATAGGCCACAAACTAGGACTACATAAACCTCTATATTTACCAATGTGTTTCACAACACAGACCTACGCGGCGCTTTTTGGCCGCAGCCTATGTGACGCTGTAGTGAAGCACTATCTAAAGGCAGGAAACTTTATACCAGATGGCGCTCGTTGCGCAACCAACAACAAAACCTCGTTTTTTTCCACGAATACATAGTGGTCTGTGACGTAAGCGACCTATACGGTTAAGCGCAAGCAGGGGAAGCGTGAGATTAATGCCAGGTTATATAACCAGTGACCTGATCCCGTGAAGCTTATATACCAATGAGTGTGTGACTCAATAGAGAGGCGCCTTTTCGTTATTTTGCCAACGCTACGCAATTCGGTGGTCAAAAGATATACTGAATCGAATCAAATGAATATACATAATCAGATGACAACTACAATGACGACATGTGCACGCGAACAACCATTCACATTGTTTATGTCCGTTACCTTGGCTTGGTTGATAAGGAGCCCTACGAACGTTGACACCAGCACCGACCCCGACATACTACTTTTCCGCCGCATCTCCTGCTTCAAAAACGGGAAGGTTGCTGCCGGAGGGTCCTCGGGCATCGTCACGGTGTATGACTGTCGCATGCTCGGCATGCCGGAGGAGGATTCGTCACGGGCTGCCGGTACTATTCAGAATAGCTTACACCAGCCCTGGTATTCAAATGAACAGTTTATGTTCGGTGCCGTCGTAATTGTCCCCCGAATTATTCTTAAAACTATTATATCTGCTTATATGCTATTGATTGCATCCGTTCATTTGCATCAATAACGAAAGCGGGTGCCACTTGTACAGTTGACGGGACACGCAACATAACATAGCAATGGTCCAGAGATCCAAGGCTTCAACTGCAAATTACATCGCAAAAAAAACAGGCAGCTTTAAATAATAGCTCACACACCGTTTCACTTCTGGGCAGACTACGAGAAGCGATGAAATGACTGATGAACTTGACAGGAGTAAATGAATGCAGCCTCACTCCATTTAATTTTACGGCGCCAAAGATCCGCCCCTCTCGGCTCGGTAAGAACAAACGTCAGACTCTGGTGTGTGGCTGTGCGACGTCAGACAATCGGCGGTGACCATTCAACGTTCTCCGTGGAATTATCTGAAGGACTCGCAACCGCATCCAAAGGAAACCGCGAGAACATTCCATCCCACACTAATGAAAAGAGAACAGCGCGTTCATGCACCACAATCTTACAGGACTGGGTACTTTACAAAGCGCTAACAATGCATCACCTCATTACTTGTTCTCATAGACTCCAGCAGCAGTATTTTCAAAATGCTTAGTTTGTACCTCCGAGTGATAAGTCCTGACTCAAACCCTCACATAAAGACAAGCTGAAGGTGTTTCTTGAGTGCCTTTATGACCACAGTTAATAATAACACATATTGTACTGCACTTTTCAAAACCAAACTTACCAAGTGCTTTAAAGGAACAGTTTGGCTCTGAGGATACGCAAAGCCAAAATTATTTGAGGACAAAAGGACTAACCAGAATCTATCTGGTAGGTCTATTAATTAAGGAGTGACTTAGAGAAGGCATATATATCAATGCTAGGCTGGTTCTACTTTCCTGCCCAATTCGGGACTGAGCAATTAAGATACACATTTTAGAAAAATACAGGAAAAATAATAATTTAATTTCACTCCAACAGCCATGTGAGGTAGTAAGCCATAGGGAACAATCTAAAAACAAAAAGCTGGATTGGATTCTGAACACAGAAGCACACAGCAAACGTAGGGCAACAGTAAGCCTGTTTGGGCTTCTCTCTCAAATAAGAGCTAACTAAGCGTTAGGTCTGGCCCAGCCTGGCCAGTCAGCAAGCCGAGGAGCAGGTGGGGAGGATCTGCTGGGACCTAGGACTGTTGTTGTGTGAATTCATTACCCTGGTCTTGGTGTGAAAAGGGCGGTGGAAAGAGAGAGAGAGAGAAGTGGAAAAATAGAGAACGAGAGAGGGATAGTAAGATAGAGGGATATGGAGACTGAGAGAGGGGGAAAATATAGAGTGTGATAGGTAGACTCAGAGACAGAAAGAGAGAGAGAGAGGGAGAGAAAGAGAGAGGGAGAGGGAGAGAGAAAAAGAGCGGTCTGGGACTAGAAAGATAGAGGGAGAAGAAGGGAGAGTGAGATAGACGGAGAGAAGAAAGAGGGAGAAGGATAGAAAGAGAAGGGGGAGGGGGTAGAAAGGTAGAAGTAGAGTGAGATAGAGAGAGAGAGAGAGAGAGAGAGAGAGAGAGAGGGAGGAAGCTGTGAGAAATATAGGAGAGAGACAGAAACAGGATGCAGTATGGTTTGGGGGGCTCAGAAGTCTTATGACCTGTCCCCTGACATGAGTGTACCACAAACAGCTAAGGAAGACATTCCAGCTCCAGGTTGTAGGCGAGTGTTTTTGTGTGTGTAGGTTTTTATGTGGGTGTGTGTTTGCATGTGGGTGATCACTTCCCAGCAGAAAAGTGGAAAACTACAGTCTGGCAGAGACCAACAGATACAGTGTCTGTTAGCCATCTTTGTCATTCATCCATCCATTATTTTGTTCTTCCTTAAAACATGTCTGTTTGTAGCTGTGGCCCCTCTACTAGGATCAATGTGGACCACAGGTCTGTTTGTAGCTGTGGCCCCTCTACTAGGATCAATGTGGACCACAGGTCTGTTTGTAGCTGTGGCCCCTCTACTAGGATCAATGTGGACCACAGGTCTGTTTGTAGCTGTGGCCCCTCTACTAGGATCAATGTGGACCACAGGTCTGTTTGTAGCTGTGGCCCCTCTACTAGGATCAATGTGGACCACAGGTCTGTTTGTAGCTGTGGCCCCTCTACTAGGATCAATGTGGACCACAGGTCTGTTTGTAGCTGTGGCCCCTCTACCAGGATCAATGTGGACCACAGGTCTGTGTGTAGCTGTGGCCCCTCTAATAGGATCAATGGGGACCACAGGTCTGTTTGTAGCTGTGGCCCCTCTACTAGGATCAATGTGGACCACAGGTCTGTTTGTAGCTGTGGCCCCTCTACTAGGATCAATGTGGACCACAGGTCTGTTTGTAGCTGTGGCCCCTCTACTAGGATCAATGTGGACCACAGGTCTGTTTGTAGCTGTGGCCCCTCTACTAGGATCAATGTGGACCACAGGTCTGTGTGTCGTCTGCTTCTCAACGGGGGGCTTGCCTTGAACAGAGACCGCCAGCTGCCTTTTAGGGGAACAGCCTGGGCCCAAATATTTAGAGGGAGAGAAAGAGTGAGAGAGTGAGAGAGTGAGAGGGGGGCAGAGGCCTCCCAAAGGCTGGTGTGTTGTTTTTGTTGTCGTGTGAGTTGTTTGGCCAGGTGCCAGGTGGAGCAAAGGAATGGAACAATGAGGTGGCTGTCCATCGGGGTTAAGCTCCACCAACCCGGGGCCAACCCCATCTTATAACAAGCCCCCACGTCCTCAGTCACATAACACTTGTTGTGGTGGCAGTGATGGGGCGCTCTGCTGGGGGAAGTCCTCCAAGCAGGAGAACAGCATTTCAAGGAGGAGCCTGCTCTACGTCCATGTTGTACTGTTTGCAGACTCTGTGCAGTCCAACCAGAGAGTACAGACAGACTCTCTGCAGTCCAACCAGAGTACAGACAGACTCTCTGCAGTCCAAACAGAGTACAGACAGACTCTCTGCAGTCCAACCAGAGTACAGACAGACTCTCTGCAGTCCAACCAGAGAGTACAGACAGACTCTCTGCAGTCCAACCAGAGTACAGACAGACTCTCTGCAGTCCAACCAGAGAGTACAGACAGACTCTCTGCAGTCCAACTAGAGAGTACAGACAGACTCTTTGCAGTCCAACCAGAGTACAGACAGACTCTCTGCAGTCCAACCAGAGTACAGACAGACTCTCTGCAGTCCAACCAGAGAGTACAGACAGACTCTCTGCAGTCCAACCAGAGAGTACAGACACTCTCTGCAGTCCAACCAGAGTACAGACAGACACTCTGCAGTCCAACCAGAGTACAGACAGACTCTCTGCAGTCCAACCAGAGAGTACAGACAGACTCTCTGGAGTCCAACCAGAGAGTACAGACAGACTCTCTGCAGTCCAACCAGAGTACAGACACTCTCTGCAGTCCAACCAGAGTACAGACAGACTCTCTGCAGTCCAACCAGAGAGTACAGACAGACTCTCTGCAGTCCAATCAGAGTACAGAGACAGGGCACTGAGTTCATATTCTAGTCTGTTTCCTTTAGCATGGACACACCGTGCCTTGGAGAATCACGGTACAGCAACCAACTGGCCAACATGGGTTCAATTCCCAGAACACATACTAATCCTTCTCTTGTAAAATGCATAAAAAAATGACCGCAAAAAAATCAAAGAAAAGAATCTGCACTCTACCGCAGAGCCAGTCAATGACGTAATCGATGTGCCTCTCTCTGTGTGTGTGTGTGTGTGTGTGTGTGTGTGTTTTAAAGATATGCTTGAACATATGTTGTGTGGGTGAATCAAGGCAGTGCTACTGTAACGACAGCTGGATCAGCCTCCGAGCTGGGGGATTACAACTCTGACTGTGACCTTAAGCCAGGGGCATTATGGGAGAGCAGGATGATGTCATAGAGGAGGGGATTTGTGATTGGTTGGACATCCCCCCGGCCTTCAGCATCACAACACTGCACTGACGGATGGAGGTGTAGCGTGTCCATTATCAGAGCAAAGGAGAAGATATAGACCATGACAGAAGGTCTGTAATCCAAGAAACATTACTTTATTATATCCTCACATTAAAGTGAAAATAAGGTATTTCAAGCAAGTACACGTTTGAGTCTTCCTCTAGGCTTTTGGCTATGCTTCATTTCCACAGGCCGAGCAGAGAGCTCATTAACACTGGGACAGTGGTGCTGACGGACTCATTAACACCACCTTAACACCACCTTAACACCACCTTAACACCACCTTAACACCACCTTAACACCACCTTAACACCACCTTAACACCACCTTAACACCACCCACACCTCCACGGAGAAGGAGCTGATTGGGTGAGAAATCAGAGCCACAACGCTGGCGGTTGTTGACCGCTGTCGGAGCAGACATGTTTAGACATTAGGAGGGCCCTATTATATGATGCTATCCTTACCTAACCCTAACTTAACCCTATGACATGTTTAGACATTAGGAGGGCCCTATTATATGATGCTATCCTTACCTAACCCTAACTTAACCCTATGACATGTTTAGACATTAGGAGGGCCCTATTATATGATGCTATCCTTACCTAACCCTAACTTAACCCTATGACATGTTTAGACATTAGGAGGGCCCTATTATATGATGCTATCCTTACCTAACCCTAACTTAACCCTATGACATGTTTAGACATTAGGAGGGCCCTATTATATGATGCTATCCTTACCTAACCCTAACTCAACCCTATGACATGTTTAGACATTAGGAGGGCCCTATTATATGATGCTATCCTTACCTAACCCTAACTTAACCCTATGACATGTTTAGACATTAGGAGGGCCCTATTATATGATGCTATCCTTACCTAACCCTAACTTAACCCTATGACATGTTTAGACATTAGGAGGGCCCTATTATATGATGCTATCCTTACCTAACCCTAACTTAACCCTATGACATG
Organism: Aplochiton taeniatus; assembly: GCA_017639675.1. Taxonomy (NCBI): domain Eukaryota; kingdom Metazoa; phylum Chordata; class Actinopteri; order Galaxiiformes; family Galaxiidae; genus Aplochiton; species Aplochiton taeniatus. Next base: position 19,080,968 of record CM030182.1, read on the forward strand.
TTTAGACATTAGGAGGGCCCTATTATATGATGCTATCCTTACCTAACCCTAACTCAACCCTATGACATGTTTAGACATTAGGAGGGCCCTATTATATGATGCTATCCTTACCTAACCCTAACTCAACCCTATGACATGTTTAGACATTAGGAGGGCCCTATTATATGATGCTATCCTTACCTAACCCTAACTTAACCCTATGACATGTTTAGACATTAGGAGGGCCCTATTATATGATGCTATCCTTACCTAACCCTAACTTAACCCTATGACATGTTTAGACATTAGGAGGGCCCTATTATATGATGCTATCCTTACCTAACCCTAACTTAACCCTATGACATGTTTAGACATTAGGAGGGCCCTATTATATGATGCTATCCTTACCTAACCCTAACTTAACCCTATGACATGTTTAGACATTAGGAGGGCCCTATTATATACACTCATATCCCCCTAATGTCCATATCAGACATGTTTAGACATTAGGAGGGCCCTACCATATCCCCCTAATGTCCATATCAGACATGTTTAGACATCAGGAGGGCCCTACCATATCCCCCTAATGTCCATATCAGACATGTTTAGACATTAGGAGGGCCCTACCATATCCCCCTGCTCCTAACCCTAACCCTAACCACCAACCTAACCCTAACTTAACCCTAACCACCAACCTAACCCTAACCCTAACCACCAACCTAACCCTAACCACCAACCTAACCCTAACTTAACCCTAACCACCAACCTAACCCTAACCTAACCACCAACCTAACCCTAACCTAACCCTAACCACCAACCTAACCCTAACTTAACGCTAACCACCAACCTAACCCTAACTTAACCCTAACCACCAACCTAACCCTAACCCTAACCCTGTTCAGAGACAGGCCTCTATTATATGATGCTATCCTTACTCTATGTGACATTCACACTCATACCCCCCTAATGTCCATATCAGATTTGAAAACAACCCTTTCTACCTTACAAATTCACAAACCACATGCCTCTCATGTTCTTATTTTTATTACTATTTATTGTTTAAAATTGTGGCCCAGTAAGAGATTTTTAAACAATAGTGTGCTTGGATATTTAGTTGGGTCTGTTGTCCAGAATATTTGTCAAGGTTCTGTTTCAAGGATACTATCCAGTGGAAATGAGCTACTAGTGACACTTACCCAGGTGTAACTAACTAACCCCTCCCCTCCCTCCTCCTCCTCCTCCTTTCCTCTCTTCCTCTTCTACCCTCCCTCTGCTTCCTCTATCCTTCTGTTCAAACCTTTCCTGGACAATGTCACGCTCCCTTCCTCCTTTTCCAGTGCCCTTTCTCTCTTCCCTCCTCTCTTCTCTCCCTCTCTCTGCCCTCCCTCTCTCTTCCCTACCTCTCTACTCCCTCCTGTCTCTCAGAGGTCAGTAGATCAGCAGTAATCCTGTAGCTGCATAAGTGGGTTAAGTCACTGTCTGCTTTAGCTGGTACTGACACCCACACAACTCCCTCACAACACAGACTAGGACATGATGGGAAACTTCCTCTGAGCTCAAATCAAACAGACACTGAAGTACCTTTGAAACAATATACTGGACAATGGATCAGCCGTTTTATTTTAAAACTATTAGCCTAAGAACCTTTTAAAACATAAAGGTGAGAACAAGGTCTGGAAGTTAAAGTTCTGTTCTGTTCTGTTTGGTGTTGGGAAGAACAGAGGGAGAGAGCAACGAAAACACAGCCCAGCCAGTGGATCACTTTCATACCAGGCCTGTGAACCCTGCAGGCCTAAATAAAGACTGACTCAGAGCCAGTGGATCACTTTCATACCGGGCCTGTGAACCCTGCAGGCCTAAATAAAGACTGACTCAGAGCCAGTGGATCACTTTCATACCGGGCCTGTGAACCCTGCAGGCCTAAATAAAGACTGACTCAGAGCCAGTGGATCACTTTCATACCAGGCCTGTGAACCATGCAGGCCTAAATAAAGACTGACTCAGAGCCAGTGGATCACTTTCATACCGGGCCTGTGAACCCTGCAGGCCTAAATAAAGACTGACTCAGAGCCAGTGGATCACTTTCATACCAGGCCTGTGAACCCTGCAGGCCTAAATAAAGATTGACTCTGAGCCAGTGGATCACTTTCATACCAGGCCTGTGAACCCTGCAGGCCTAAATAAAGACTGACTCAGGGCCTGTGGATCAGAGATAGCACTGACTCAGTGACTCATCAATCTGTTAGTCATGCCTTAGTACTGGTAGGCCCTCTGTTTGGATCCTGTAGCAATAAGCACTCAAGCACAGCACAGAAGGATGTCTAAAAAAGGAACCACAGCACCCCCTTCTGGTGGACTTGAAGCCGGGCAGAAAGCCCTGGCCCTGCTCTGGAGCCCAGATGAATTAGGGCAAGGTGTTCTTCTAGACATATAGTCTTTCCCTGATATCATGTGAGCCTTGAAAAGATCATCTTTCAACAGAAACATATGCAATCTTTCTCTGTCCCATCTTTCAACAGAAACATATGCCTGTCCACAGTTTTAAAGCCTAAGAGTGTGTTGTTGTTGTTGTTGTTGTTGTGCCAGAGCAGTGTTCTTACCAAGGAGTCCCTGGAGGGGGAGCTGGAGCGTCCGTTGCTGCTGCTCCTGTCCCATGAAGAAGAGGTGAACGCCCTGCTGCTGGGCTCTGGGGCGGAGCTCCGTGACAGGCCGTCCTGCGTGCTGCTCCGTGATAGGCCGTCCTGCGTGCTGCTCCGTGACAGGCCGTCCTGCGTGCTGCTCCGTGACAGGCCGTCCTGCGTGCTGCTCCGTGATAGGCCGTCCTGCGTGCTGCTCCGTGATAGGCCGTCCTGCGTGCTGCTCCGTGATAGGCCGTCCTGCGTGCTGCTCCGTGATAGGCCGTCCTGCGTGCTGCTCCGTGATAGGCCAGTGCAGGAGGAGCGGGCACTACCTGTGTAGGCCTCCGCAGCGTCGCAGGCCCGGCTGCGGTAGGACCTAAGGGCACTGCTGGAGGAGGAAGAGGAGGAGGAGGAGGAGGAAGGCTGGGCCAGGCCCATAGAGGACAGGTCCCTGGCCAGGTCGCTCTGGGAGACAGACTTGCGTCGGCTGAGGGAGGTGCTGGAGGTCATGGAGGAGGAGGAGGAGAGGTAGCTGGGCTGGGCCGAGGAGGAGTAGGAGGAGTAGGAGGAGTATGAGGAGCCGGCCCCTCCACTGAGGCCAGAGGTGCCATACATCTTGACAGGAGGTCGACTGAGGCTCTCACTCCGCCGGGCAGCGCCCACACTGCTGCTCCCCAGGAGGTCTGCACGTGGGAGGCCACGGCCACGCTCCGAATCTGACGTGTAGCTACGTATCCGGGAGGAGGCGGAGCCAGTCAGGTAGGAGGAGTATCCTGAGGAGGAGGTGGAGGAGGAGGAGAGCCTGTCGCTAGGCGTCAGGGAGGAGGCGCCGTAGGAGGAGTAGCTGCTGGTGTAGGAGGAGCCTCCATAGCGCTTGGCGGTGGCGGAGACGCGGGACATGATGGTGGTGAAGGTGACGAGGAGGAGGAGGAGGAGGAGGAGGAGGAGGGGTCGTCAGCCAGTCGGAGACCTCTGGAACACCACATCGACTGGGATGGATGGAGGAAGAGACAAATAGAATACTTTTAGACTTTTCATGCTCTTTACATTCATTATTAAAACATCATGCTTGTTAGAATTTGAAATCTCATAACTACAAAAAAGCCCCACACATCCATGTCCTACCTCCCTCTGTCCGCACTGGCCCCACATCAACACCCTACCCTCCATTGCCTTGTGGAAAGCACTTTCAATTACCCAGGAAATGTGCTAGCTACACAAATACATTTGATTTGATTTGATCAGTGGCTTTTCACAGGAGGTAGATTAGGTGACAAGCCTATCCAGAAGAAGACCACTGCTATTAACATTACACTACTACTACTACTACTACTAACAGACAGACATCTCTGTATCTTACTTTACTAACAGACAGACATCTCTGTATCTTACTTTACTAACAGACATCTCTGTATCTTACTTTACTAACAGACATCTCTGTATCTTACTTTACTAACAGACATCTCTGTATCTTACTTTACTAACAGACATCTCTGTATCTTACTTTACTAACAGACATCTCTGTATCTTACTTTACTAACAGACAGACATCTCTGTATCTTACTTTACTAACAGACATCTCTGTATCTTACTTTACTAACAGACGTCTCTGTATCTTACTTTACTAACAGACGTCTCTGTATCTTACTTTACTAACAGACGTCTCTGTATCTTACTTTACTAACAGACGTCTCTGTATCTTACTTTACTAACAGACGTCTCTGTATCTTACTTTACTAACAGACGTCTCTGTATCTTACTTTACTAACAGACGTCTCTGTATCTTACTTTACTAACAGACGTCTCTGTATCTGTCTCTGTATCTTACTTTACTAACAGACAGACATCTCTGTATCTTACTTTACTAACAGACGTCTCTGTATCTTACTTTATCTGTATCTTGCTCTACACAGACCACAGACCACTCTACCAGACCACAGACCACTCTACACAGACCACAGACCACTCTACCAGACCACAGACCACTCTACACAGACCACAGACCACTCTACCAGACCACAGACCTCTACCTCAGCCTCCACCTCAGTCTCTACCTCAGCCTCTACCTCAGTCTCTGCCTCTACCTCAGCCTCTACCTCAGTCTCTGCCTCAGCTTCAGCCTCTACCTCAGTCTCAGCCTCTGCCTCAGCCTCTACCTCAGTCTCTGCCTCAGCCTCAGCTTCAGCCCAGCACACAGAGAAGCCTCCACTGGGTGGTGTGCTGACTCCTGCTTAGCTCAGCATCTGGCCTGCTCCTCATCTGCAGCTGCAGCCAGGCTGAGTGTTCACTGTGTCAGGCCCAACATCTACCACCACCAAATGAATACTGCCGTTCATAGCAGAAAGCTTAGCCCCCCCCAGCCCCCCCCCCCCTTCCGAAATCAAAGTCGAGAGAACTGATCCAAGTCCCCAGGGCAACGTTTAGCTATGGGCCCTCGCAGGATCCAATTCAACCAGACACTCACTAGGCTATATGTGACACAGGTCATCTGACACTAAAAATCACTGTCAGGACTGGATTCATCTAGTACATGCGTGTGTGTGTATGTGTATGTGTGTGTGTGTGTGTGTGTGTGTGTGTATGTGTGTGTGTGTGACAGGTTAGGTGGCCAAGCACAGCCTGTCCCCCAGCTCAAAGGCTCTGCCAGCTCTGCTCTGCTCCGCGTTGCCTGCAGCGCCTGAATAAATAAAGTATCTGGTGTTGTTGATCCGGCTTGGGTTAAGAGAACCTACCCTGCTCCTGTTTCCCCATCCACCTCTCTATCGCTCTCTCTCTCCATCTCTCTCACTCTCTCTCTGTAAATCTCTCTCTATCGCTCTCTATCTTTATCGCTCTCTGTCTCTCTCTCTCTTTATTGCTCTCTCTCTCTCTCTCTCTCTCTCTCTCTCTCTCTCTCTCTCTCTCTCTCTGAGGCCAGCTAAGTCTGCATCTCTTCTTTACTGCACCTGTCTCTGTCTCTCACTCTTCTCCATCCCCCCTTACTCCACTCTACCTTTCCTTGATTCCCATGGTTAAAAAAGTCCCTAACCCTAACCCAACACACTGTTCCCTAACCCTAACCCTAACCCAACACACTGTTCCCTAACCCTAACCCAAACCCAACACACTGTTCCCTAACCCTAACCCAACACACTGTTCCCTAACCCTAGCCCTAACCCAACACACTGTTCCCTAACCCTAACCCAACACACTGTTCCCTAAACCTAACCCAAACCCAACACACTGTTCCCTAACCCTAACCCTAACCCAACACAATGTTCCCTAACCCTAACCCTAACCCAACACACTGTTCCCTAACCCTTACCCTAACCCAACACACTGTTCCCTAGCCCTAACCCAACACAGTTCCCTAACCCTAACCCAACACACTGTTCCCTAACCCTAACCCAACACACTGTTCCCTAACCCTAACCCTAACCCAACACACTGTTCCCTAACCCTAACCCAACACACTGTTCCCTAACCCTAACCCTAACCCAACACACTGTTCCCTAACCCTAACCCAACACACTGTTCCCTAACCCTTACCCTAACCCAACACACTGTTCCCTAACCCTTACCCTAACCCAACACACTGTTCCCTAACCCAACACACTGTTCCCTAACCCTAACCCTAACCCAACACACTGTTCCCTAACCCTAACCCAACACACTGTTCCCTAACCCTAACCCTAACCCAACACACTGTTCGCTAACCCTAACCCAACACACTGTTCCCTAACCCTAACCCAACACACTGTTCCCTAACCCTAACCCAACACACTGTTCCCTAACCCTAACCCTAACCCAACACACTGTTCCCTAACCCTAACCCAACACACTGTTCCCTAACCCTAACCCTAACCCAACACACTGTTCCTTCTTTAATCACAACATTCTAACCGGGCACAAAGTAGTTGGGACACAGGTTATTATTTCCTTCACTCCATCTCTCTCTCTTTCTCTCTACATGTTAGAGGGGGCATCAATAATTCAAGGTATGGATCTGGGCTAAGCAGACAGACAAGCAGCTGGAGGTGGTCCAACCCGAGCCTGCTCAGTCTCTGCAGACCAGAGAAGAAGGATATCGCTAGACTAGGCTAACAACAACCACAACATACTCTTCCTGCATTGTTTGGGACGCTAAGCTAAACTAGGCTAGGCTAACAACAACAACATACTCTACCTGCACTGTTTGGGACGCTAAGCTAAACTAGGCTAGGTTAACAACAGCAACAACAACAACAACATACTCTACCTGCACTGTTTGGGACACTAAGCTAAACTAGGCTAGGCTAACAACAACAACAACAACATACTCTACCTGCCCTGTTTGTAAGATCTAAGCTAAGCTAGCCACACTCCATCCTCCACTCATCCTAACTGTGGTGATAATGGCCATCTTCACAGCTAAATGAGAGGTCTTAAAGGCATGATTGTGTAGCCAGCTAGCCAACATCCATGCATTAGTTTAGAAGATAGCATCAGCACAATAACAAAGCATGCACTTGCATGCATGAGTTTAGAAGATAGCATCAGCGCAATAACAAAGCATGCACTTGCATGCAAATGTAGATAAATCAAAGTGTTCCAATATGGCTACCTTCTCTGTACCAAACAGATGCTAAATATAATAACTATGACTATTACTATTATTGCTATTACAATTATTACTATTACTACTACTGCTGCTATTACTATTACTATTACTGTTCCAATATGGCTACCTTCTCTATGCCAAATAGAGTAGTTAGAACAGGGACTTAGGGCCTAGCACAGTAGTTAGAACAGGGACTTAGGGCTTAGCACAGTAGTTAGAACAGGGACTTAGGGCCTAGCACAGTAGTTAAAACAGGGGCTTAGGGCCTAGCACAGTAGTTAGAGGACCAAGCCGGGGCTAGTACGCCAGAGGGAACGCCCTAACAACAACAACAAACGAACAATGTAGAGGTGCCAACAACGTGGAGGTGCTAACAACAACAACATACTTTAAAAAACTAACAACATGGAGGTGCTAACAACAACAACATACTTTATAAAACTAACAACATGGAGGTGCTAGCAACGTGTCCGAACAGCCCTGCCCCATGAGGAGCATCGCTGGAGTGATGGATTACTGTCTGCTGCCTAACTCTAACGAGACCCATCTCCATGGAAACAACACACACACACACACACACACACACACACACACACACACACACACACACACACACACACACACACAAAGCCTCCTGGCTACTCTGCATTTTCAGTCTCTCTTAAGGTAACTCTATAATAAGTGGTTTCCATGACTACCACCGCAACACACTGCATTGGTTTGATGGTTGCTGACCACCCAGCTGCCAGATGGAGGGTTTAGAGCTAAGGCTGCCTGGTGGCCTCACTCCTCTCTCTGTCCTGCCCAGTCTAATAACACTGAGATACAGACACCATTTACCTAGACCCTCACTCCTCTCTCTGTCCTGCCCAGTCTAACCAATAACAGTAGAATCAACACTGGCATACTGAAGGAAAGGGATAGGACAGAATAGAATAGAATGGAATGGAATAGAATAGAATAGAATAGAATAGAATAGAATAGAATAGAATAGAATGGAATGGATTAGAATAGAATAGAATAGAATAGAATAGAATAGAATAGAATAGAAGGGTTCACTAAGTATTCAAAAAGATTGAAAGAACAAGCTAAGCGAAGCAGACAGCACTCTGACAGTCTCTGCTCTCTGTTAGCTGGGGAACAAAATGCCTGAAAGTCCATTGTCTGGTCCTGTGGCCTGTCTGTCTGACTGTGTTCCTGCATGCTGTGGTCCTGTGGCCTGTCTGTCTGACTGTGTTCCTGCATGCTGTGGTCCTGTGGCCTGTCTGTCTGACTGTGTTCCTGCATGCTGTGGTGCTGTGGCCTGTCTGTCTGACTGTGTTACTGCATGCTGTGGTCCTGTGGCCTGTCTGTCTGACTGTGTTCCTGTATGCTGTGGTCCTGTGGCCTGTCTGTCTGACTGTGTTCCTGCATGCTGTGGTCCTGTTCGACAGAGAACAGGGCTGATCCCAACACCTAGCTATCACCACACAGGGAGCAGGTCTCCAGTGGAGAAGGACAGACAAAGACACTGATAGAGAGAGAGTGTGTGTGTGTGTGTGTGTGTGTGTGTGTGTGTGTGATGTCGCAGGCAGCTCTTTCTGTTCAGTACTCGGGGGGGTGACCTTGTGCCCATAGAATGCAGGATCAACATCAGACCCTGTATAGACTGTGTGTTAGGGGGAGACTAAGAGCGAGAGACAGACAAAGAGAAAAAGACAGAGAAAGAGAGAGAGAGTAGGAGAAAGACAGAGACAGATAAAGAGAGCGAGACAGAGAGAGTGAGAGTGAAGGAGAAAGAGACTGAAAGAGTGAAGGAGAAAGAGCGAGACAGAGAAAGTGAGAGTGAGGAGGAAAAGGGTGCTGCCGTATGGAAGAAGGTATGAGAAGAGCTGGGTTGATGGAATGGGCTCTCTAGCTGAGTCACATCGGAGTCAGAGTAATCCAGACTCTAGCTGAGTCACACCGGAGTCAGAGTAATCCAGACTCTAGCTGAGTCACACTGGAGTCAGAGTAATCCAGACTCTAGCTGAGTCACACTGGAGTCAGAGTAATCCAGACTCTAGCTGAGTCACACTGGAGTCAGAGTAATCCAGACTCTAGCTGAGTCACACTGGAGTCAGAGTAATCCAGACTCTAGCTGAGTCACACTGGAGTCAGAGTAATCCAGACTAGCTGAGTCACACTGGAGTCAGAGTAATCCAGACTAGCTGAGTCACACTGGAGTCAGAGTAATCCAGACTCTAGCTGAGTCACACTGGAGTCAGAGTAATCCAGACTCTAGCTGAGTCACACTGGAGTCAGAGTAATCCAGACTCTAGCTGAGTCACACTGGAGTCAGAGTAATCCAGACTCTAGTTGAGTCACAGCGGAGTCAGAGTAATCCAGACTCTAGTTGAGTCACACCGGAGTCAGAGTAATCCAGACTCTCTAGCTGAGTCACACTGGAGTCAGAGTAATCCAGACTAGCTGAGTCACACTGGAGTCAGAGTAATCCAGACTAGCTGAGTCACACTGGAGTCAGAGTAATCCAGACTCTAGCTGAGTCACACTGGAGTCAGAGTAATCCAGACTAGCTGAGTCACACTGGAGTCAGAGTAATCCAGACTAGCTGAGTCACACTGGAGTCAGAGTAATCCAGACTCTAGCTGAGTCACACTGGAGTCAGAGTAATCCAGACTCTCTCTGACTTTGACTCTCTGCATCCAGACTGGAGGATGGGAAACCACTACAAGTCTTTCATAGAGCAGCTGATGACAGCTTTCTGTTAAATGTAGATTGAGATCAGAGCTTCTTAATGTATTTGTTTTAAATCAGTGTAGCTAACAAGAGCCTTTGCTACCTGCATTTCTTGCTGGCTCGAGTAAAAGGAGTTAGCCTTTTTAGCTAGCATTGAGCTGGCATTGTTAGCTTGGTTGGTAATGTAATGGTGGTAACTAGCTTCTTTTTACACTCACACTGCGCTGACGCTGGCAAGCCAATCCCTTCTTATCAGTTAGTGTATTTCTGTACCTGGACTGTATGAGGTATCCTCCTATAACAAATATCCATTCAATGATAATATGCTGAAGCAAGAATGTTACCTGGGGCTGCTTTAAAGTGGGACTCCATTCACATAACACTTGATTCAAAACAAATCCCAAATAGTCTAAGTGTCATGCTTAATCACAATAAACTTTGTGGCCCTTACAAGTCATTACAACACACACACACCAAATATCTAGCGACGATCTCAGCCCTGGCAACCAGTTGCATCAACAGACATGACAAGTCTTCATAACAAGCTGCTTCTCTGTGTTCCCGGTTTGTCCTGGTTTAAGGAGAGGCTATATTGGGCCTGAAATGTGAGCAGATAAGAGACAGGCAGAGGTGTCTGTAGAGGCCCCCGGACACCTCCGCCTCCATGCTAGACCCGCTAGTACCAGCCTACCAGAGCCAGCTAGCAGCTCAACAGAAGAGTCCAGCTGGGTGTGTGTTGCACTGATGTATTGCTAAGACTTCAGAGGAGTGCTGCTTGCTGTGTTGGTCCGCTGGCTGGGTTTGTTGTTGTGGTAAGACTTCAGACTCTCGTCCCCTTCAGCACAGAGCAACACCAAGCGTTACTGGCAAGCTGGGAATGACTGTGTCAACTGACCCTCAAGAACATTCTCTCCATCTTGCCCTCTGTTTCTCTCTCTCTTTCTCCTCCTAAAACTGAAAACACTTCAACACACTCTTTCACACCATGGTTAACTCGCAGAGATAGGCTACGTTACCACCTTGGTCTTTCTGAGCCCCCACCTGGAGTCCTAAGCAGCAGAAGGGCCGTGATTAATGCCCCAACATCAGCCCTTTAATGGTGCGATTCCTTATCCATCGTCTGCGCTATTAGGCACCATTACTACTTTAAACAGACATCCATCTCAATCTGCTCTATTAGGCACCATTACTACTTCAAACAGACATCCATCTCAATCTGCTCTGCCGTCAGTTCTTAAAGGGGAGGGCTGGGCAACAGTGCAGCCTCCCCTTTAAGCCTTGTTCTGGCCGTTGGGAGTGTCAGGTACTCTGCTTTCTTCCAGCATGTGCTAGGGCTAGGGATAGGCATAGAGTTAGGGCTAGGGCTGGGGCTAGGGATAGGCATAGGACTAGGGCTAAGGCTAGGGTTAGGGTTAGGGAGAGAATCCCTGTGCTAGTGCCATCTATGAAGTCTGTCTGTCTATCAGTCAGCACGGCAGTCAGAAGAGGAGGGTGTTTATAACAGGAGAAAACACAACAGGAGGGTGTTTATAACAGGAGAAAACAAAACAGGAGGGTGTTTATAACAGGATAAAACACAACAGGAGGGTGTTTATAACAGGAGAAAACACAACAGGAGGGTGTTTATAACAGGAGAAAACACAACAGGAGGGTGTTTATAACAGGAGAAAACACAACAGGAGGGTGTTTATAACAGGAGAAAACAAAACAGGAGGGTGTTTATAACAGGAGAAAACACAACAGGAGGGTGTTTATAACAGGAAAAAACACAACAGGAGGGTGTTTATAACAGGAGAAAACACAACAGGAGGGTGTTTATAACAGGAGAAAACACAACAGGAGGGTGTTTATAACAGGAGAAAACAAAACAGGAGGGTGTTTATAACAGGAGAAAACACAACAGGAGGGTGTTTATAACAGGAGAAAACACAACAGGAGGGTGGGAAACAGCGTGTGTGTGTGTGTGTGTGTGTGTGTGTGTGTGTGTGTGTGTGTGTGTGTGTGTGTGTGTGTGTGTGTGTGTGTGTGTTGTACAGCTTACCTGCTATGAGTGTGTCCGTATCTCTCAGTCTCTGCAGACAGTGACGTAGTGGGGACCACTCATCCTGCTGGGGCTTCCCCAAGGGAGTCAAACACACACACACACACACACACGCACACGCACACGCACTTATACACAAACCGGTCCCACCTGGGGAAACACACACACATAAACAAACAGTGGCTGGTTAAACCATTGGACGTTAGATAAAGCCAACGTGTTAAGTCTAAGGAGCGCTGAAACCCCTCTGAATAAATCCTTCTCTCTAGACCAGAACACAGCCATCCAGAAGAGCTGATACCTCCTGGTTATCAAAGCACACTTCTTCCGTGTTTAGATTTAAATTAGCTATATGGGATTTGACCAATATTTAAGACCATAATTATCCATTAGTATTTAACACTATAATTCCATATTAGTAGAGAGACGGTGTCAGGTGAACCAATGACAATGAACAGAGAGAGTTCAAAGTAAAAACAACCTCCAGTCAAGACTAACAGGGCAGTAACCATAGAAACCCCTCAGAATCCCAGCCATTGTTGACTAGAAGAGAGTTCACACACACACACACACACACACACACACACAGCAGAGTCAAAGTGAGTGGTCAGGACAGCGGCCAGTAATTCCCTCCTGTTAGTTAGATTATAAAACATGAAGCAGGCCCAGTCCTTCCCCCCTTATTAGCGGGATCATCAGAGAAGTGGGCCGGGGCCAGGGACTGGAAAAACATGACGCTGATCTCACTTCATACACACGTCATTATTTCATAAAGCAGCCCCTGCCTAGCACCACACAGAACATACCTAACTGGTTGTCAACATCAAGCACTAAAAGTCATACGTTTCATTATGAGTCATTCTAGAAACATCCAGAACTTTGAACTTCTAAAAAAAGTCACCCATCATTCAACTATGCAAGTAGCCAATGCACTGCTGACAGAGCTAGATCTATCATCTCCACACACACACACACACACACACACACAGAAAAGTATTTTACCTTTTAAAACAAGTAAGATTAGGGTAAAGGAAAGTTTTGAGAGTGGTTGGCCCTTCCTGTTGTTGAGACGGCTGGATAGCAGACAGGTGGAGAGGCAGAGAGCCAGGGAGCGCTTTGAGAGACTGTAGCCCCAGAGTGAGACAGAAGAGCTGGGGAGGGATTGGATGAGCACAGCCATCCAGAATGCCAGGAATCAAGTTACACAGCTGGTAAATATAGCAGTGACCTATGACCTCCGCAGGTCACCCAGCACTGCACAGCATTCCCATTTGCTCTTCGAGGACTACCTTCACCGCTTTTTATAGGCTCCCCAGCCCATGTGACAAACACTATGGGTTGGTAGGTTTATGGAGGCTTTTAATCAAAAACCTGGTGGTATCTTTCTTTGGTTCTGTGTCAAACTAAAATATGTATCTTGTTAATGTTTTGAGGGAATTGTAACAAATCCAGCTTACTTTGAAACCAAATAGTGAATTTAAAGAATACTGTAAGTTGGGTAATATGGCTTGTAATAGCATAGTTAGTCTAGTGTATATACATATATATATATTAATATTGATTGAGTTAATTGTACTAACTGGAAGAGGGTTGTCTTATTAGTGAGGGAATCACAACACAGCCTGTGTATAGTGTGTTTAAATGTCAGTTGAGTGTGTGTTACAATTACAATTTGTTGATATCAGCCAAAACGAACTTCCTAGTAATGTTAGTCCTGAGAGTTGTGCTGCCTTCCCCATAGACATGCTCCACACACACACACACACACACAAGCCCAAGTGAGTGGTCAGGACAGCGGCCAGTCCCTCCTGTTTTATGTTAGCTTATGAAACATGGATGACCAATCCATGGTGGAAATGCATTGCACTCAAGATCCTTTGATAGATTGTTCCAAGTCTGTGTTAAGTCTGCGGTATCCTTAGACAAAATAGCTTGCTAACTACCCCTACACTACAGACACGTGATTAGATAACATTGAAGCATTCAGCTAAAAAGACGGTGCGCGCTTGACAGTGAAGAAGGCAAGCGGGGAGGGAAAACTCAACCAAGAGCCTCACTGAATATACATTAATACTACGTAAGCTAAATAAAGTTGACACATTTTTAGAAACTGTAATCAAAGACAGATGGCCAGCTAGCTCCTGAACGTTAGCCAAAAAGCCTCCCGTTAGATTAATGCTGCAGCACTGGCTGCGTCCACTCACCCGACAGTTCGAGATCATCCCAAAGCGGGCTCTGTCAACCGGGCAGCAAATCCGTCCGAAAAGTAGCTTTATAGCTGATGTATCTGGTTCTTAAAATCACTACATCGATTTATAACATTCACTTTGTATATCTAGTAAAAAAAAATTAACATAAGGCACAAATTTTCCCCTATAACGGTAATTCAACCTGCCCAGAGTTTTCTTTCGCTTGGGTAACCGTTGTTTTCTCTTTAAATGTGACGTCAGTCTACTAGAAAAATGCCGTTGCAGATTGGTTGATATCCCTTCTCGAACGTCACCTGGGGACCGCCTCCCACACATCACCTTGGTGACGACGTAAACATCACTCAGCTACGTTCGTTCGTTGGGACGATATTTGATACCTCTGTAGTCTGTATGAAAGGGTGGCTGAACTAAAATAATCTCCCCAAGATAACAATCCAAGCCGTGGGTAAATAGAATTCCATAATTTGAAGTTTAGTAATTTGATTTTTTTTTTATCCGCAACCCAGGCGCCCACATTTATAACCACATGATGGCGATGCTTAAAACTAGTTGTGAACAACACAGCAATAAATCATGGACAAGTCACCACAATGAATGAAAAGGCTGCACAGTTAAATGAAGATTATAATTTTTTACTCTCAAACAGTAGTTAGGCTTGCCGGGGAAATGAACGAGAGAAAAACAGCCTCTCATGTCAGTAGTATTCAGTAGCCTAATAGTAACTATGCATAAATCAATCTTACAATTTCACACATAAGGAAATATTTGTAGATAATGTAGGGTTAAGCCTAAGTTACAGTGAATCGATACACTTGAATGAAAGTCTTTTAAAGTATTTTAAGTTTTAGGTTAATTTAAAACACTTTAAGAAGTATACTAATCAGCTTCAAAGGTGGAAACACTACCAAAACAAATAGAAGCGATCGCTCATCATCTTAAAGAGGATGGAAAGAAATCCATAAAACAGTCAAATATCTTATTCGTTCAAGTTTTACTTTGGACCACTGTTAAACAAAACAAAAACTACTATTTTACCTGATAATCATCAAGGGCATGATCAACATAGACTCAGAATAATTAACATTGTTTAGGACTTATGAACAAAGAAACCAAAAAAGGAAGGTGTAAACATAAAAGTCAGGCCCAAGATTTTAATAAAAAAAAACGGACACTCCCAAATTAGTGGTGTGACTTGGCAAAGCAGACAAACCATATTTGGCTCAAGACATACTGTATATCCCACAAACACAAATAATGTACATGCTTACTGGTAAATCACTCAAACTGGAAATGATCAAGTAATACATTTCCCACTTTAAACACACACATAACTCACTGTCAAGTACACTGCAAATGAATGATTATGCCAAGTATCTCCTGGGTTAAACCACGGCTGTGCAGACTGTCATGTATGCTGTATATATATATAAATGCACAGGAATGGACCTGAATCATGCTTTACACAAGAAAACTATAAAAACAAAAAAGGCAAATTAACAGACAGTTCTGCATATAGAGTTGCTAATAGTGCAATATAATTTGCTTACACAAACATGGTGGTGGACTGAAATGTTTGTGAACTGATCCTCCCTTCCCTAAACCACACATCTGTATTACCAAACAGAGATGATCAGTATAATATTATTATAATTATTATCTTTTTCTACTCTTCTTCTCTAAATCAGTAGCAGAGTTAAATTCTCCTTTCTTCAGTCAAATACGCCAACAGCACGCTCAGGTTTGGCTCATGGCTTTTTGAAACAACATTGGTTACAATAGAAATATTCATGAAGAAATGTTGAAGATGACCACTAGGGGGCTACTCATAGACAAGAAGTTTTCAAATGAGAATGTGTAATGTCGAAATCTGTTGACGTAAATCTGA
Source organism: Aplochiton taeniatus (assembly GCA_017639675.1). Taxonomy (NCBI): domain Eukaryota; kingdom Metazoa; phylum Chordata; class Actinopteri; order Galaxiiformes; family Galaxiidae; genus Aplochiton; species Aplochiton taeniatus. The sequence continues at coordinate 19,096,998 of CM030182.1, forward strand.
ACTTGTGATCATGACACTCACTCACAGTTTAAAGACACTAGTCTTTGGGCAGCTTCCTAACCTTGTTATGTAGGTGGGTTAACAGACGCAAGCTGAGTTGTGAGGAGGAGTATAGGCTGTTAGTGCTTCTCTTTGCTGGTTAAGTCATAATGTCAAAAGCTTGGAAAAAAAAAACCGATTCAAGTTCTTTGAGAAACACAGTGAACTAGAGTGTGTACCACATCGTAGTAGAAAATTGAAAGAGAAGTACAACTCATTGGTGAATACCTTCAGAAAAAAAGGTTTCTAAGGCAGGCATGGCCTAGCGTTGCCAGGCTATCTGTCCGCTTTCTCTTCTTGATGTGCCACCGCGGTAGACACCAGAACGCCTGGACCAACTGAATTGCAATTTGGGAAAATAAGTTAAGAAAACTTGTAACCATTGTAATCATAGGGGTCGCATTGCTAGATAAAAGTTGAAAAAAATTGACAAATGACTGATAAATGAATTGATAAATACAGAGAACACCAATCAGAATAAAGTGGAAAGGAAGCCCCCCCCACAATTAATTTCAATGCCCAGTGTATAGGCCGATTCTATTTGTATTATTAAAGAAAATCATATCATCTTTACATTAGCAATGATGAAACACTATTATATAACTATGAGAATGCATTAAACCTGATCAACTTGCCATTTACTTCCAATCTAAATTACAATTACGTAACATCTTGATCAATAAATAAATAAATCTATCACTAAATACTTATAGTTAAGTTATAGATACATTGATGAGTTTGGTGCAACTAGCAATTTAAACTATTTAGTGCATATTTCAAATTACTTGAGCTTTTAAGATCAATAATCAATTATTTCTTAAACGAAACCAGACAAAATAATAGCAGGAGCACAGCAGTGGCCCATATAACAATCATTTCAGTCTGCACAGAAGACGGCCAGTGAGGGATTGTCTTCATTCTGTCTACGACCCCTTGCAGCATCTGTTCAAAGCAAACTACAGATCTGCTGCCTAGCACAGAGTAATGCAGTTACAGGTAAACTACACAGGCTTCTTCTGTGGTAGCAGCTAATACAGAGCAATGCAGTTACAGGTAAACTACACAGGCTTCTTCTGTGGTAGAAGCTAATACAGAGCAATGCAGTTCCAGGTAAACTACACAGGCTTCTTCTGTGGTAGAAGCTAACACAGAGCAATGCAGTTACAGGTAAACTACACAGGCTTCTTCTGTGGTAGAAGCTAACAGAGCATGCAGTTACAGGTAAACTACACAAGCTTCTTCTGTGGTTGCAGCTAATACAGAGCAATGCAGTAACAAGTAAACTACACAAGCTTCTTCTGTGGTAGCAGCTAGTACAGAGCAATGCAGTTACAGGTAAACTACACAGGCTTTTTCTGTGGTAGAAGCTAAAACAGAACAATGCAGTTACAAGCAAACTACACAAGCTTCTTCTGTGGTAGCAGCTAGTACAGAGCAATGCAGTTACAGGTAAACTACACAGGCTTCTTTTGTGGTAGAAGCTAATACAGAGCAATGAAGTTACAAGTAAAGTACACAAGCTTCTTCTGTGGTAGCAGCTAGTACAGAGCAATGCAGTTACAGGTAAACTGCACAGGCTTCTTCTGTGGTTGCAGCTAGTACAGAGCAATGCAGTTACAGATAAACTACAAAGGCCTGTGATCTGTAGGGGCAGCTAGTACAGTGCAGTGCTGTTACAGGTACAGGCTGGAGAGAAATCTTAAGCTCAGAGAAAGGGTGGGGTTGACTGTTGCTATGGATGCTATCGTAATTTCTGAACGCTTACTTACTATGCCCGCAGTGATTGGCTGATAGGGGGTGGGTCTCTGTCTGTGATTTCATCATTGAAATATTGTAGGAGGAGGTATCATGTTGCCATATTCAAATCAAGATGTAAAAAAATAAATGTAGGCTGAGTGTCACTGATTAAACATGAAACTAAGAACAACATACTGACCAGTCAAATATATGTCTAGCTAATTGTCAGCCTTTTACACGTCAGGCATCTTGAAAACAATTAGCAGTTATGCATATAAGCAGCAATTAATTATCAAACTATAATAACCATGGCTGATAGTCAGACGTTTGACACTACACTGTGGAAAGGGAAATAAATTAAATAC
>CM030182.1:19109138-19116638 GCA_017639675.1 Aplochiton taeniatus
AAAGGGGGGCCCAGACGACGCCCCTGAGAGACAGGGTACGCCCCTGGACCATGGATTGTGGTCTGCTGATAATGATGACATAGGAAGGAGGAGTCTGTCCTCATCTCCTTATCAGCTCAACACAGAGGCAACACACTCCTTAAAGAACGCTCACACTAATCACTCAGTCATTTTAAATGTAAACACCCACAAAGGCAAGCATTCCCTTACAACCCATCTATTCATTTAAAGTGGACAGTCTTCGAGCACTTAACTGATCTATAAACTATAAACAAGTAGTTTCATATGATGATACATAGAATGTTCTTAGAGCCACTGTACCAGTTTACTAGTAGTATATATTGTATGTAGTTCTGGATTAGACAGACGGGTAGCATGGAGCTTAATAACATCCACAAAGTTTGTGTAATAGACTCTTATAGTAGACATATTATTATTTGAGAAATCATAAAAACATACCGGAAGTAGTTCCCCACTATTAATATCTATGAGGGAAACACTCCTCTTGGCATTCAAAGTCTTTTTGCGACAAAATGGTGTTTGATGTCTGTCTCTATGCTGTTGTTTGTTGTGGGAGTTGAAATATTTAAAACTCTAATACCACTGACCCCTGTTAGTGTGATTCTGATACTGCATCAGAATTGAATTTCTATAAGTGAATATACAAGCTGTTGTCTTACCTGCAGCCACGCCCCTCTCTACTTGGCCACTCCCACTGCTCACCGTCCTCTTCCGTTTCTGCACTGAGGACCTGAATTGAACGCAGCAGGAAACAGGAATTTAATGATTGTTGTCCATTGACAGGAAACAGGGAGTTCATCATTGCTGTCCATTGACAGGAAACAGTAAGTTAATCATTTCTGTCCATTGACAGGAAACAGGAAGTTAATCATTGCTGTCCATTGACAGGAAACAGGAAGTTAATCACTGCTGTCAATGGAGCTGGAAGTGGAACAGAGGGACGGGTCTCTGAGTATGAGTGACAGCATAAAAGCCCTATAACTGGCCTAAGTACAAACGGTTTGGCAATTATTTAAAAAATATCTTATCTACCACTTGCTGTGAATAGATCAAATGAACATTATACTGCAGTTCAAACTACATAAGCATAGACAGAGCAATAGAAGAAGTATGTTCTTCTTACTCCAGTTTGTCTAATCTGAAGACTCTAATCCAATAGGAATGTTCTCTCTTCTCCTCCAATCGGGCTGATATCCTCTAGTCCAATAGGAGGAGGATCCCTCCTTTACAATAGGCAGGTCTGTTCTCTTCAAGAAGCAGTTTGTACTGTTGGCGTTTCCCCAATTGCAAGGCCAGGTTTCTCCTCTCCTCCAATCAGCAGGGCTGTCTGTAGTCCCTCCTCCAATAGTAAAACTGTTTGTCTTTTCCTCCCATTGGCAGAGAGGTCTCCCTTTCCCTCAGTGAGCCGTTTGGTTCCGAGGCCACCGGAAGGGGGAGGAGCCAGGGGGCTGGACACAAAGGGTAGCATGAAGAGCAGAGCAGACAGGCCAATCAAACTAACTGGCCTATTACATGTAGATATTGAGGGATGACTCGGGTGATGAGAGCATGGAAAATATCACAAAATATTTGTCAGACATTGGGCAGCTGTATGATATTCTGCTAGGAATTACTGACGTTACACTGACTAAGGGGTACGACTGGGGAAGAACAGATGAGAGAAAAAACACCGATAATATTTTGATCAGTATCACATGCTGAGTTGTCATTTGCTATTCGCATGAAGGGACTGTCACCATGGAAAACTAGCAAACTCTCCCTGTAGCAGATATATTGGGTGTTATTGTTATAGATTTTATTTTATTTTATTTTATTTGACCTAACACAGTATAATATGGGACAGTCAAGGTTTACCTAACAAGAGGAGGCACGTGCTTGTTGGTTTTGGTACAGGTTTTCTATAGGTACTCGTTTAATTGTAGCTATTCATCTTTTTTGTTAATTTGCAGGCTTATTTTGAAACTCCTGCAGGCAGTTGAACTTGAACAATGGTCGAGCTATGTCATGTTACCCAAAGACGGCAATAAAACATCCAAGCAAGGATACAGTCAACGTCATCTATGAACGGAAACTGTTTAGTAAAATAAGATAGCTATAGGCAGTTAGCGAACACACTACATTTTTTTGCGCACCTGTAATGTTTAGTGCCAAATCATCACCCCGTCTCTATCTGTATGCTGATCGAAGACTTCACCTTTTAATCTAGCTAAATCTAGATATTACCCCAGCTGACTGGCTTTGCTGTTCGCATTGATGTTGACGAGTGACTATTTGCGTGTACTGGTCCAGACTCCGAGACTCATTATCATCAGCACCAAATGACCCCGATGAGCGACACGACAACAATCTTGATTCAAACACGAATGACTGCGCTAGTTTTTCAACCTAGATTCTCATTAGAAATCTCATTACAAATACAACCACCGAATAGAACAAATTTCTGCAGCCCTCATACTTTATGTATCTGACGTTACTCACCTGTCAGTGGTCCGTTCTTGCTATTGTTGCTGATGTTTTTGTTGACGGTACAGCGAGTCAGCTGTCATTTCGATCCCTATCCTTTCGGAAATGACGTAATTGCTCAAAACAGCAGGGATATGAGGCTAGACTAGTGTTAACGGCCAGTGGTTATCCAGGCTGGGAATATACTGTGTGGGTTCCATTTGGTCTGATTTTACTATGTAAGCAAAAAAAAAGTGTTTGGCTATGTGTCGACAATTATGTTATATTTTAAGGTGCATGCAATGCAGTCTCGTTGGATTTGACGCGGACTTTTCAAATAGCCAACATAACGTGTCCATAACGTAGTTGTGGAAAGATAATATTGTAAAACAGAAAACCAAAGATTGCCCAACATTTGAAATTTACAAAACGGATGTCTGCTTAAACTGAAGTCATGCTCCCATTGAGTCTATCACTGTTTTTGTCACGAGGCTGTTTTAAAGCCCTGACAACCCAGCGTGCTCAGCTTGCAGCACTGTTTCATTGGTTCTGGTTCTGATAATCATGCATGCAAACGGAATAATGCAGACACAAAACAATTAAAGCGTTGGTCGTATTTGTGTTACATATCAGTGGATATATGTGTAGTCTGGTTTAGCTCTGTCTGTCTATAGCCTGTATTTTATTTTATGGCATTTTATTATTATTATGATTTATTTATTTATACAGGGTAACCGACTGAGACTAGGTCTCTTTTCCAGCAGTACCCTGTTAAAGGCAGAACAATAAATTAAAACAACTAAACAATCATGAATGAAATAAAATGAATACAAATAAAAAATAATACTAATAATAAGCAGATAATAAACACTTGTTACAATATTTACAATACAGTACAGCTTTTTGGCAGAAATATTGATATACAAAGTTTCAACCGAAACAAGTACACTCTTCAACTCCCATATCCTCCAATAGAATTTTGAATTGTTCAACCGAAACAAACTGCTCTAATTTCAAAACCTGTTGAACCGTGTTCCATTTATCTGCGCAAAAAAAAACTGAAAGCAAATGTTCCAAGTTCTGTTTTCACGTTGGGGCTTTCAAGGCTGTGAACGTCCTGTGAACGTGTCCTATGATTACTGGATTTGTGCTTTAAAAGGGATGTAAGGTAAAAAAAAGGCAACATGCCCAACCATGCCTTCTAAACAAAAAAGAAGAAAAAAATTCTTACAAAGATTATTACAAAATGAACGTAAAGTGCCATAAAATAAAATACAGGCTGACAGACAAAGCTAAAACAGATAGTGGACTACACATATCTCTATACCATACAATTCAAATAATATTCCACGAGTATAATCTTGGTCACGTGGAAAAACATTACGTCAATTATTAATCATGCCTGCTTTGTCAACCCAAAACTCTGAATAAAGCAAAATGATCTATTAGTAATTCGCAATTAATCTTTATTATAAAATAAATAGGTGTGAGTTTGACATTAGCGCTGGGAGGGACAAAACTTTTTTTTACTGATGTCAATGCTTGGCGTGTATTATTGGCGTGGCGTGCGTAATTTATACTTAATGTAGTGTCGTATTTCAGCCGCTAGGGGGGGGAGGTGATGCGTGAGTGGTTGTTTGGCAATAGCTTGCTAATAGCCACTGTTTGGTACTCAACGCTGCTCTTTTTCATATTATAATGCCAATGTCCGACTACACTCCTATTTGGTGACCAGAGTGGCGGAGACGATAAAGGAGATGGCGGGGAGAAGCACAGGACATTTTTCTGATGAGCATGTAAGTAAACCGAATACAGCAGAAAGCCTGACAGAGAGCAATACTCAGACTGAAGATGACTGGATCACAACACGCGAGAAGTGGAAGGAGAGAAAACAAAGAAGAGCTGAAGAATGGATGAAAACCAGGGAAAAGTGGTTGCAAACCGAGAAAGGTCAATTTAAAAAGTGGTGGAGGACAGAGTCAGAGTGGAACCGAGAAGAGGAGGAGTGGAGTACTCGAGATGAAGAGTGGAAGAAGAGAGAGCAGGAATGGAAGAAGAAAGAGGAAGAGTGGAAAAAGAGAGAGGAAGAATGGAAAAAGAGAGAGCACGAATGGAAAAAGACAGCGGAGGAATGGAAGGAGAGAGAGGAGGAATTAATAGAGAGGATGTCGGAGATGGGGGTGACGATAGAAGAAGCAGTCAGAGGAAGAACTGTGTAGTACGTTCAACTCCGACCCATTGGTGAGTGTAATAACCGGGAAATACAGAACCTCAGTTTTGCACTGATCACATTTATCTTTATGGCATTCAATATGTACTGGTGTTTATACAAGAGACAAAACAACAGCAATGTGATGTAAAAGGTTAGTGGATACAAATATGTTTGAGTGTAATTGTTTTATTTAAATATGGTTCCCCAACAGCCTTGTTGTGTCATCCTGTGTTTGTCAGAGGTGACGCCCATTCTGATGCCGACAGCCAATACGTGGAGTCAAGGCAGTACCGAAGGCCTGTGATTGGTTGAGGAGTCATGCTGGAGACACCGCCCTCTGCTCAGGAAATGAAAGCGCAACTACCTGTCCTCCGGACAAACTGAGTGCAGGAGACTGTTGACATGATTAGTTGATTGTATGAAGCTGTGGACGCAGATTAGAATATGTTTCTGATAAGATCACAAAACTAAACTCAACAACCTTCTCATTCTGTGATTGTAAGAGCGCAGCTGTAGGCCATAGAGACACTGATCTGATGAATGACATCAATAAACAGGAAATTATCCTGAAACTACCACGTGAAAAAGTAGTCTTTATGTTGTAGACTCTTTGCATACATATAGTATATACACCCAGGCCGTAAACTATCTATTACTTTCTATTACATGCTATAGGGGTGGTGTGGATAGTTAAGGGTTACACTACAAACCTATTGGTAGATATGGTGGATCAAGTTGGGTACACATTTTTTTGCCTAACTTAAACATTCATAATATAAAACGTAATATAACTACACAATGCGTATTAATAACTACGCCAGCACGTCCGATCACGCCAGGTTCTACATATATATATATATATATATATATATATATATGTATATATATATGTATATATACTACTATAAGTAAGTCAATTATTGAACTACCTTAAGAGGCAAAGAAGAACTGATGTCATCTCTAGTCTAGCAAACTTTTCCATTAAATCATAACTTTCATAATAAACCTGTCTTTTAAAATGTGTATTTTACATAAATCAGACTTGTACAGCTAAACAATATGGACACCTGTACTTTAAGAAAATACTTTTACATTCATTGTTCATTGTTTAGGCACTGAACTCGTTTTGAAATTTCTGTTCTGTCTACTATTTTATTCTACTTTTAATGTCCAGCAGGTGGTAGTCGAACACAGAAGAACTCTACTCTCTGTCCTCTGCTTCTCACTGAGGCTGAAAAGGCTTCAAAGTTCAAAGGCTAATGACTCAGAAAATCAAATGCTTACTCTCATTCATACAGCTGGCTGGGACACTGTTCAACAGGTGTAGCTGTTATAGATGGAGATGTCACTGTTCAACAGGTGTAGCTGTTATAGATGGAGGTGACACTGTTCAACAGGTGTAGCTGTTATGATGGAGGTGACACTGTTCAACAGGTGTAGCTGTTATAGATGGAGGTGACACTGTTCAACAGGTGTAGCCGTTATAGATGGAGGTGACACTGTTCAACAGGTGTAGCTGTTATAGATGGAGGTGACACTGTTCAACAGGTGTATCTGTTATAGATGGAGGTGACACTGTTCAACAGGTGTAGCTGTTATAGATGGAGGTGACACTGTTCAACAGGTGTAGCTGTTATAGATGGAGGTGACACTGTTCAACAGGTGTAGCTGTTATAGATGGAGGTGTCACTGTTCAACAGGTGTAACTGTTATAGATGGAGGTGACACTGTTCAACAGGTGTAGCTGTTATAGATGGAGGTGACACTGTTCAACAGGTGTATCTGTTATAGATGGAGGTGTCACTGTTCAACAGGTGTAGCTCTTATAGATGGAGGTGACACTGTTCAACAGGTGTAGCTGTTATAGATGGAGGTGACACTGTTCAACAGGTGTAGCTGTTATAGATGGAGGTGACACTGTTCAACAGGTGTAGCTGTTATAGATGGTGGTGACACTGTTCAACAGGTGTAGCTGTTATAGATGAAGGTGACACTGTTCAACAGGTGTAGCTGTTATAGATGGAGGTGACACTGTTCAACAGGTGTAGCTGTTATGATGGAGGTGACACTGTTCAACAGGTGTAGCTGTTATAGATGGAGGTGACACTGTTCAACAGGTGCAGCTGTTATAGATGGAGGTGACACTGTTCAACAGGTGTAGCTGTTATAGATGGTGGTGACACTGTTCAACAGGTGTAGCTGTTATAGATGGAGGTGACACTGTTCAACAGGTGTAGCTGTTATAGATGGTGGTGACACCTTATTCCCATTCTGAAGTGACCATTCAACCAACTAAGGCTCTGAGCATTTATTCCAACAGGTAATGATGTATACTCAACCATACTAGTTGAAAGGGTATTGTGTGTGTGTGTGTGTGTGTGTGTGTGTGTGTGTGTGTGTGTGTGTGTGTGTGTGTGAACTCTCTTCTAGTCAACATGGGTTGGGATTCTGAGGGGTTTCTAGGGTTACTGCCCTGTCAGTCTTGACTGGAGGTTGTGTTTTTACTTTGAACTCCCTGTTCATTGTCATTGGTTCAACTGACACCGTGTGTGTGTGTGTGTGTGTGTGTGTGTGTGTGTGTGTGTGTGTGTGTGTGTGTGTGTGTGTGTGTGTGTGTGTGTGTGTGCAATATCAACAATTCTCTGGCATTTTTCCAATGTTTGTTGTGTAAACATGGTGCATTCCAGGTCTGAATGGAGCCAGTGATGGCTCATCTTATCACCATCTTCATTCAGAGTGCCAACGCTCAAGGTCTTACACAGGCTAACAGTGATATATAACAGTTTAACAGTGATGGAGGTATTATATAACAGTCTAACAGTGAT
>CM030182.1:19119138-19121638 GCA_017639675.1 Aplochiton taeniatus
TGACACATGGCTGGAGGATAAGTATCACACAGCAGATTAGAACACCTGTTGATGCTATCTTCGCTAAGCTTGTTTAAACCACAACGTAATATCACAACAATAATCGCCCAAAAATACAACAAAATATGCTATGCTTCAAATTGTTGGTGTTATTTACTTTACTGTAAATGATCCTTGTGTTTATTGACTAGCAGCTTATGCTGTCTAGTTCATCTTGGTTAGATGAGTAGAGGCTTATAAAGTGGAGCTAGCTAATGCTGTCTGCTTTACCTTCTGTCTAGCTTTAGCTTCCTGAATGTCACTACATCAGATTGTATGGCTGTAAGCCTTGCGATTAGCAAATAGCGTAACCATGACGATGCCACAAGCTGTCCGAGTGAGTGTGTGTGCGTGCGAGTGTGCATGCGTGTGTGTATGCGTGTGTTAATCTGAATACTAGTCACATCTGGTGACAGGCCTGATGTGTCTATTTTGGGTTTGTGAGAGAGATATGAAGAGAGAGGAAGAGAGAGAAAGAGAGAAGAAGAGAGATAAAGAGAGAGAAAGAGAGGGAAGAGAGAGAAAGAGAGAAAAGACATGGCCCCTTTAAAGAGAGGAACACAGAACGTTTCCACAGTAGAAACACAGCATGAGATCTGGAGTCACTTCAGCCAAACAGCATGTGTGAAGCCTGATAGCTCACCTGCCAGCGCTTACCCTCAGTCATTTGGCTGTGTGTGTGTGTGTGTGTGTGTGTGTGTGTGTGTGTGTGTGTGTGAGTGTGTGTGTGTGTGTGTGTGTGTGTGTGTGTGTGTGTGTGTGTGTGTGTGTGTGTGTGTGTGTAGTGTATGTGTGTGTGTGTGAGTGTGTGTGTGTGTGTGTGTGTGTGTGTGTGTGTGTGTGTGTGTGTGTGTGTTTCTACAGCTGGCCCACTGACTGACACCTTCCGTCACAGAGTCCAAACTGAAGTAGAACCGGAGTCAAAGCCCTTGGAACCCTGGGGGGCGTCCAGAACAGTTCTGACGCCATTCTGGGTTCCGTAGTGGTCCTGAGGGAGGATGCTGCTACTACTGCTGTCAGCTCAAAGACCAGAGCAACGCCACAGAGACCTCCTGTATCTCTCTCTGCACTAGGCCTGGGCGTGTGTGTGTGTGTGTGTATAGTTGTGTGAAAGGGTACATCCTTTGACAGATTGACTGGACTGGATAAAACACCCATAGCCCTACTGTATCTCTCCCTACACTAGGTGTGTGTGTGTGTGTGTGTGTGTGTGTGTGTGTGTGTGTGTGTGTGTGTGTGTGTGTGTGTGTGTGTGTGTGTGTGTGTGTGTGTGTGTGTGTGTGTGTGTGGGTGGGTGGGTGGGTGTCCTCTGACAGATTGACTGGTCCAGGTGAACTCGGACTGTGACTCAGGGCTCCTCACTCAGTGTAGGCCAACCCAGGACCACATAGGGGGCTTCCTACGGCCCGAGGCAGGGGCTGGTGCTGCAGGATGCAGCCACGCTCTGATTGGAGCAGAGCCCAGTGACCTCACAGTGCCAGGTGACAGATGACAGATAGCATTATGGGATGTGTTAGGTAGCTGAACCTGTATGTGTGTTTCGTTTTCTGAAAAAAGAAAGCTCCTCCCTTTTCCTCTCTTATGCTAAGCCATAAAAGAAAACAACCGACACAGCTATTTGTGTAAGAGACAATGTGCATGAACAGTGCTATGTGTTTATATATACATAAATATATATCAGCGTTTCTGAGCTGTGTCGTAACAGAGTTGTTTTTGTTCTGCTTTCCACTAATATGAGAAAGAAAGAAAATAGCAAGTCATCTCTTTTCTGACCCCAGGTCGTATTCTGGTCGTATTGCACAATACACTACTTATAAGCGTGTGTGTGTGTGTGTGTCCTCTTCGTTTCACCACATATAAGCATTAAGAACTCTTCTGAAGAGATAAACAGCGGCTGTCTCAGAGCTGTGTAGCAAACAGTCAATCAGAAGGACAGTTTTCCCTTTGTCTTCGAAGTAACACAAATTAATAATAATAATAATAATAATAACCATAGCACCAGGACAGGGAGAAGGGACTAGGCCTGTATTTACCTTACATCCTAACCCTAATGCTAATAGCATTTAGATCTATCTTCCTATCTATCTATCTATCTATCTATCTATCTATCTATCTATCTATCTATCTATCTATCTATCTATCTATCTATCTATCTATCTATCTATCTATCTATCTATCTATCTATCTATCTATCTATCTATCTATCTATCTATCTATCTATCTATCTATCTATCTATCTATCTATCTATCTATCTATCTATCTATCTATCTATCTATCTATCTATCATATTGCTGCGTGTCTATACCAGACTAATAACACGGGAAAGAGATAGATGGCAAAACCAGCCCCATTAAGCCCTGCCTGGTTCTGCTATGGAAACGAGGCTATCACCCAGCCTTATTAAGCCCTGCCTGGTTCTGCCTGGTTCTGCTGTGGAAACGAGGCTATCACCCAGCCTTA
>CM030182.1:19126638-19134138 GCA_017639675.1 Aplochiton taeniatus
TGGCTAAATTGCAAACTGCCTAGAAATGAATCGATCACGCAGGTCTTAAAGTTATTATAAATGATTGAAGTCATAGAACAATAGGCTATTTGTAATTTATTTTAAGTTATTTGCATTACATTTTATGTAATGAATTTGAGTTGGAATGACAAGCGCAAATATCTCCACAAAAAACTCTCTAGTTTAGTTACTCTTCCACAATAATATTCTGACCGTGTTAACAGTGGAAATCTATTGGAACAAAGATTTCGGTTGGGTTTTTGTCGCACGGTAACACTTGGTTACCCGCTAGCCGATATTGAGGAATATTTGAGCAGTTAACTCTCTATTTGCTGCCAGCTTCCTTCTGCTTAGTTCACTGCAGCTTCTGTGGGCTCTGCTTGGTCCTGTCGGCATGGTCACCCTCCTCCACACACCCGTACAGCATGCAAGCAGAAACAGACAGACACACACACACACACACACACACACACACACACACACACACACAGACCCTAACGCACAACCTGCCTAGAGGCAGACAAACACAAACACACACACACACATACACACACACACACACACACACACACACACACACACACACACACACACACACACCAACAGACGCACACACACACACACAGACAAACACACACACACACACACACACACACTGGCACACACACACACACCCTGACACACCCTGCCTGGATGCACTGTCAGTTACTGGTTTATGAGAGGGCAGTTAAAGATTGGCCAATCATCAGGGAGTACAAACGCATTTCATGGAAAAGAACCCAGCCATGAAGACTGGCTAAAGAATGAGAGAGAGAGAGAGGGGGAGAGGGGGGGAGACAGAGAGGGAGAAGGGGGAGAGACAGAGAGAAGGAGAGAGAGAGAGAGAGTGAGCGAGAGAGAGAGCGTGACAGAGAGCGAGAGAGAGAGAGAGAGAGAGAGAGAGAGAGAGAGAGAGAGAGAGAGAGAGAGCGAAAGAAAGAACGAGAGAAAGGAGGATTGAGGAAGAGACAGAGAGTCTTATCATATGGCAGAAAGCATCCCAGTGTAGTGGCACAGCTCCATTCCATATGACCATGTGACACACTCCATGTGTGTGTGGGGTAGAGGAATTAGCAAGCCAAGCAGCAGTCCAACGTTCTAATGTGAGCATAGCCATGAGGTCTGAATAGAGAAAGAGAGGTAGGACAGAGGGTTTGGTAGAGAGACACAAGGAGAGAGAAAGCAGAGAGAGTGAGAGAGAGAAAGAGAGAGGGAGAGAGAGAGAGAGAGAGAGAGAGAGAGAGAGAGAGAGAGAGAGAGAGAGAGAGAGAGAGAGAGAGAGAGAGAGAGAGAGAGAGAGAGGGATAGAGAAAGAAAAAGAAAGAGAGGGAGAGAGAAAGAGCAGAGCTGTCTGACGTTCTGCTGGGAACTTGGGTGCCTGTCGGGAGCAGAATAGAAATGAGCAGAATAGATTTGAAAAGCCAGATGTGTCCTTCTTTTTTGGTCCATTCTTCTGCTAGCTTTGAGTAAACCATCACTCTCTCTGCTTCTTGTTTCTTGATTTAGAGAATAAACCATCACTCTCTCTGCTTCTTGTTTCTTGATTTAGAGAATAAACCATCACTGTCTCTGCTTCTTGTTTCTGTAGAGCTACTTACCTTCTTCAAGGTGTTGGACGGACACTTTGTTTAAACCAGCAAAGAAAAGAGAATGTAATGGGAGCCAATTAAGATGTTGATTAATTGAAAACAAAATGCTGGTCGGCCTGATGTAATGTTACGTAGTCATGGTCTGAAGCCAGGTGCATAATCTCTAATGTACAAAGACATCACTATAGCTGGAGCCATGATGCCACACTGACCCTGATGCCCTGGGTTAATGTGGAGCTGATGAGGGACGTGTGTGTGTGTGTGTGTGTGTGTGTGTGTGTGTGTGTGTGTGTGTGGAGAGGAGCTCTGTGGAGGTCATTACTATGGGTACACAGGACAAGGTCACGGAAGGCCACAGATATATGTCAGATTATAATGATTTATTATTCAATATTTTATATCTGGGTGACTCTTTTCTTCTCATGTTGACTAGTTTTCTCTCTCTCCTGTAAAAGTGTGTGTTTGTGTTGGAGTGTTCACATCAGAGAGGTGGAAGAGCGTACAACTTCCTCTTTTTACTTGTTTGGGGTAAGAAAGACACAGAGAAACTCAGGAAACCCTGTTGCTATGCCGACCTGTTTGGGATGGCGGTCTCTTGAAGTAGTGTGGACTCTGTTGGTGTTTCCATCCCTGTTTCCAGCTGTCTGTCCATAAAGTAACACACCTAGCTGAGCACTCGGTTTTGTAGCGTCACTAGATATTCTCCTTTTCTATGGCGGTGTGTGAGGGAGTGTGTGTTTATGGGGGTGGAGTGAGAGAATTTGTGTTTATGTGGGCGTGTGTGCGAGAAAGTGTGTGTTTGTGTGTGCGTGTGTGTGTGTCTGTGTGTGTGAGCGAATGTGAGAGAGAGAGAGTTTGTGTGGTTGTGTGTGAGAGTGAGAGAGAGAATGTGTGTTTGTGTGGGTGTGTGTTTGGGTAACAATGTTTCTGGACAAAGAAGATGCCTTTATGGGTTTCTATGCCTCACAATGTGATTGTGTGCTTTTGCTTGTTTATTTGTTGGTGTGTGTGTGTGTGTGTGTGTACATGCATTACTATATTTGTAAGGACCAAAAATGGCATTTCACCTTTGAAGTGGGGACATTTCGACTAGTGGGTACCAAATCCCTGTGTGTGTGTGTGTGTGTGTGTGTGTGTGTGTGTGTGTGTGTGTGTGTGTGTGTGCGTGCGTGCGTGTGTGTGCGTGTGTGTGCGTGAGTGTGTGTGTGTGTGTCTGTCCCTTTGTCCTCTGCAGGTCTACCAGGTCTGTGTTTATTATGGGATGTATATTACTCTGAGCTCATCTCTGAGATGTGACCTCTGCTTTCATAGCTTTCTCATCAGGAGGTCATTAGACAGGATAAGAGGAGGGGGATTTGGGAGGGTGTGTGTGAGAGTGTGTGTTAACCTACCAGCCTCTACACTTAGCATACTAGAGTTATCATTATGTATAGACTGCATAGCTAGCTAAATGTATATAATGTATATACTGTATCGCTAGCTATATGTATATAATGTATCGCTAGCTATATGTATATAATGTATAGCTATCTATATGTATACAATGTATATACTGTATAGCTAGCTATATGTATATAATGTAGTGAGAAAAGTAAAGGGTTTCATAGACTAATGGATTTCAGTCCTAGGTTGACGTGAGGTGAACTGGACAGACGGTTCACAGGGATTTATTGCTGCTGGTTTGTTTTGACAAAGAGCTGTTGCTTTGTGTTCAAAACGGTTTCCTCTGCGTTCCTCTGATTATCTGTGACAGCATTCATCAAAACCCTGTGTTCTGTCTCAACTCCATCTGGGCTAGATAAAACCTATTGTCTGCTGTGCCCTGAGACCCTCGGCCCACCCATAGGTCAAGGTTAGGGTTGGCACCGACGCCTCATTGGATATCGGTTTCATTTCCTGGTAGGCGGGACTTCCTGTTTGTCAGTTGGGTTTCCAAGTTGTGGCCTCGGGCTTCACACAAAGGGAACGCAACATTCTGAATATAACTTTCATCCATTCTGAATATAACTTTCATCCATTCTGAATATAACTTTCATCCATTCTGAATATAACTTTCATCCATTCTAAATATAACTTTCATCCATTCTGAATATAACTTTCATCCATTCTGAATATAACTTTCATCCATTCTAAATATAACTTTCATCCATTCTGAATATAACTTTCATCCATTCTGAATATAACTTTCATCAATTCTGACTTTATATTAAGGCACTGAAAACAGACCCAAGTCAGACTAAAGTAGGCCTATTGTATCATACGGAGGCTATTTTAAAACATAGGTTGGTCTACAGCTATGCCTCAAAACAGGTAGGTTTACCCCGAGGAAACGTATTTCTTTTCATCTGCAGGCTTTGCGTGGATGTATTCATGATTTCAAAAGGAATAAAGTCTGTCCAACATACCACCTACAGTGCCCTAAAACTGTCATAAACCATTAACTATTAACTTCACTATTTGATATGGTTTTATGTAATAATACGCTAGCGCTGTCTTAAACAGACTTTGTTGTAATACTCTAAAACTCTTTCATTTTTCATCGAGCTTCCTCTTAACAAAATATACAAGCAAAGAAAGAACTAAAAACTATGAGAATATTTACAAGTAAAGGAATAGTTAAAGATGATGAGAAATCCTTTTAGGTGGCTCTGTAGCAAGCGGCCATAACTGATTGCTCCAAGGGGAAAAGTGGTGGAAAAGACAGCCAGACTCTGTCTGAAGCACAAACACGTAGGAAGCAGCAAACAATAGCCAGGAATGTGAAAGCCACTCTGAGGACTGAAGGTTGTTTAGAGGCAAGAGATGGGGAAACCTAACAGCAGAAATGCAATCCTTCAGTCTGGCCCTGTGGGGCCTCTGTTGTATTGGCCCTGTGGGACCTCTGTTGGATTGACCCTGTGAAGCCTCTGTTGGATTGGCCCTGTGGGGCCTCTGTTGGATTGGGCCTGTGAAGCCTCTGTTGGATTGGCCCTGTGGGGCCTCTGTTGGATTGGCCCCGTGGGGCCTCTGTTGGATTGGCCCTGTGGGGCCTCTGTTGGATTGGCCCTTTGAAGCCTCTGTTGGATTGGCCCTGGGGGGTCTCTGTTGGATTGGCCCTGTGGGGCCTCTGTTGGATTGGCCCTGTGGGGCCTCTGTTGGATTGGCCCTGCTCCCATTTACAGAGTCAGCGTTTTATCATCTCTATCCATTCAACCACATTCGTTTTTTTTTTTTTGTATATTTCGGTTGTCCCTTTTTAAAAGATTCACTGTATTTGTGTGTAGCAACATAGTGGCTCTTAAGGATATGTGTTTTTAAATGAATTTTGTTTGGTTTCCATTCGCCGTTTAAAAATAGTGACAGAGGATTTCCCCTACCCCTGTTCTTTGGGACCACTCTCCAGTAAGACCACAAAAATAACCCTCTCTCTCTGACGCAACACACACACACACACACACACACACACACACACACACACACACACACACACACACACACACACACACAGTAACACACAGTCATAGGAAGTGATTCAGAGAGTGATGGAGCCGATTGGCCTCCATCTCTGGCACAGGAAGACAGGAAGAGAGACAAACATGTTTTCTTCAAGAGGGTCAGGGGTCGTCAGGGAAGGTTCTGGAACACAAACTACATCAAAGGATTGGACGGCCTACCAGCCCATAGTCACACGTCACAGTATAGTAATGTCTGCCAGTAACATTCACAGCATACTGGTTTACAATAGGCAATCATACTGGTATATAATATGCAGTCTGGTTTATATATATATATATACGGTATATACAGTATATAGTGGACATTCATTATTATTTAACCTGAATCCACTCCTCAGAATCAACTTCTTGACTGTCAAAGTACACAGCAGTGCCTCCCAAAGCCAGACTGGGAGGGGCCGTTTGACCTCCATGATGCACGGCTCCCTCCAGTAAGGGCTTAACTGTCACATTGTCTCTGTGTTAATGTTTGATGCCCAGGAATATGTTACTGGTTTATCAATCTGACCTGTTGAGAGATGTGCTGATAGACGCCATTTTACAACCCTTAGTAGTTAGGCCTCTGATGTTTCCCTCTGACACACACACACACACACACACACACGCATACACACACACACATACACACACACACTCACACGCAATGCACACACACACATTCACACTCAGACACACACACTCACACCCACAGCGCACGCACACACACACACACTCAGACACAAACACTCAAACACACACACACACTCAGACACAAACACTCAAACACACACACACACTCAGACACAAACACTCAAACACACACACACACTCAGACACACACACTCAAACACGCACACACACACACACTCAGACACAAACACTCAAACACACACACACACTCTAACTCAGTATGGCAGCCATTACATGCACACTAGGGCAGGCGGTACAGAGACACAATAGGCTGGGCATTACACACATACCAACACACAGACACACACACACACACACACACACAGAGGGGTGTGTGCTGTGGACCTCTTATATTTCAGTAAATGTCATAAAGGAGTTCCTGGGAGGTGGCTCAGGATCAGAAGTTATCTTATCACTCTGGACAGAGAACAGGTGTGTGGTGGAGAAAGATGGTTCAAAGGTCAACTTCCTGCCTCTCCTTCCCTCTCTCTCTCTCTCTCTCTCTCTCTTTCTCTTCCTCTCTCTCTCTCTCTCTCTCTCTCTCTCTCTCTCTCTCTGTAACTGGTAGCAACAGACTTTGTTGTGTCTCTGAGGGTTGTTTTGCTACTTTTGGTGCGCTTGTTTAAGCGATGTGAGCAGACTGTTTTATGTGGAGCGCTCACTGTGGTGGGTGGGGCTCTTATAACGACCCCAATTTTAAACCACCCGTCACACTGATTTAAAATGACCTCTTTACCTCTGTGAGCTGTAGCTGTGTTAACCCCACCCACCCGACTACCAGGCTCCCCCTAACAAGTGTCTGTCTCTCCCCTCCAGCCTGTGTCCCTCGCCCGTCGCCATGCCGATCTTCAAGAACCTCCCCGGCCGTGTGAAAGGTGGCCGTGTCCCAGGCGAGCTAGACAACGCTCTGATATACCGCAAGATGAGCCTCAACCACAACCCCTTCCATAGCGACGGGCACCATGACGACAGCTGGGCCCGCGGCAACGAGCGCTCCCTCCTGGACGGGGGCGCCCCGGGCGACAGGAACCCCTTTGAGGATGAGGAGGATGAGAACGAGGCCAATGAGGTGAGGAAGGGCGGCGCGGGGCGGAGCTCCTTCAAAGGACTGATGAAAGGCATGTCGCCGCTGCTGGGGAAGCTGGGAAAGAGGATGTCAGGCCGACACAAAGGAAGTGACACGCCCTCACCTCAGGGATCCATACAGGGAACCCCGTCGCCAGCAGAGAGGAAGAAGAGAGGAAGGAGGAGCTCAGAGGGAAGTCTACTGAGGTATGGAGGGATGAGGGAGGGTCTACTGAGGTATGGAGGGATGAGGGAGGGTCTACTGAGGTATGGAGGGAGGAGGGAGGGTCTACTGAGGTATGGAGGGAGGAGGGAGGGTCTACTGAGGTATGGAGGGAGGAGGGAGGAGGGAGGGTCTACTGAGGTATGGCGGGAGGAGGGAGGAGGGAGGGTCTACTGAGGTATGGAGGGAGGAGGGAGGGTCTACTGAGGTATGGAGGGAGGAGGGAGGAGGGAGGGTCTACTGAGGTATGGAGGGAGGAGGGAGGAGGGAGGGTCTACTGAGGTATGGAGGGAGGAGGGAGGGGGGAGGGTCTACTGAGGTATGGAGGGAGGAGGGAGGAGGGAGGGTCTACTGAGGTATGGAGGGAGGAGGGAGCGGGGAGGGTCTACTGAGGTATCGAGGGATGAGGGAGGGTCTACTA
>CM030182.1:19144138-19159138 GCA_017639675.1 Aplochiton taeniatus
TTCAAGTCCCTCTGTTCTACTGTCTCCTTTGATGTTGTTCTATTCAAGTCCATGTGTCCTACTGTCTCCTTTGATGTTGTTCTATTCAAGTCCCTGGTGTTCTACTGTTCCTCTCTCTCTCTCTCTCTATTTATAAATATATATATATATATATATATATATATATATATATATATATATATATATATATATATATATATATATATATCCTTTCTTTCTTTCTACCTGTTTCTGAAGATAACAGTGTGTTCCCTGTCTCTCCATTAGTCCTGGAGATCCTCCAATTGGTTACTAAGAGAGATCTCTTCCTGGCCGACACCCACATCTTGGAGCTGGAGCAAGAATGTACCGAGGCTGCATCGCCAGGGGGCGTCACTGTGCCAACACCCGACGACCTGCTCAGCCCAGGAAACAAAGATGGTGGCCGGAGGAAGGCCAAGGATGTGGAGCTGCTGTATGAAGCGCTGCAGAAGGAATTATGGGCTGTTGTCAGGGAGTCGCTACGGTCGCCAACAGCAGGACCCAACCTGGGCCTCGTGGTGCAGGTAAGACTGGGCCTCCTGGTCCAGGGAGAAATAGAATACATTATACTGGGCCTCCTGGTGCAGGGAGAAATGTAATACATTATACTGGACCTCCTGGTGCAGGTTTTACATGGCCGGGGGGTGCAGGTAGGAGTATAATACTTTAGACTGGGTCTCCTGGTGCTGGGAGAAATAGAATCAATTAGTCCTGATACAGGGAGAGATAGAATAAATTAGACTAGGCCTCCTGATGCAGGGAGAGATAGAATACATTACACTTGGCCTCCTGGTGCAGGGAGGGATAGAATACATTAGACTAGGCCTCCTGGTGCAGGGGAGAAATAGAATGCATTAGAATGGACCTCCTGATGCAGGGAGAAATAGAATGCATTATATTGGTTTGAATGGGCCAATAAACACAGGTAACAGCCGAATACATTGAAACTGACAAAATCAACACACCTCTCTCCCCCCCCCCCCCCTCTCTCCCCCCTCTGTCTCCCCCTATGCCCCCCCCCTCTCTCTCTCCCCCCTCTCTCTCCCCTCCCCCCCGCCCCCCCTCTCTCCCCCCCCGCCCCCCCTCTCTCCCCCCTCTGTCTCCCCCTGCCCCCCCCCCCCCCTCTCTCCCCCCCCCCCCCCCCCCCCCCCCCCCTGCCCCTCTCTCTCTCTCCAGGTGCTGCAGCAGGAGGAGCAGACAGACAGAGACTGGCCTCACGGTGACTCTGGGGCCCCTGGGGGTCAAAGGCCCCGGCAGCTGAAGCAGCGTTGGGAGGAGGCGTTGGCGGAGGCTGCAGACAACTCTCTCCCCCAGAGGAGGGAGGCGCAGGGCGGGGAGCTGGCCGACTACCTGGACCGCCTGAGAACCAGAGTGGTGGAGGACCTGGGGGCCGCCAAGAGGAATGTGGTGTCCATCTACCCTGAGGAATACCAGGCCTTCCAGGTACTGATCTACTCTAACGTACATCTACCCTGAGGAATACCAGGCCTTCCAGGTACTGATCTACTCTAACGTACATCTACCCTGAGGAATACCAGGCCTTCCAGGTACTGATCTACTCTAACGTACATCTACCCCGAGCCTTCAGGTGTACGTTCAGAGCTATCACCAGGCTGTGACACACACCCTAACGTTGACCTTTGCCCTCTGACCTTTCAGGTGCATGTTCAGAGCTACCGCCAGGCTGTGACACATACACACACACCCTAATGTTGACCTTTGCCCTCTGACCCTTCAGGTGTATGTTCAGAGCTACCACCAGGCTGTAACCAGGCGACTACAGGCTGTGGCAGATGACCAGCTCCAGATCACTGACATCTATTCTCTTCTGGACTGGCTGTACAACATCTACAACAGGTAGGAACACACGCACACACGCACGCACGCACGCATGCACGCAGACAGACAGACAGACAGACAGACAGACAGACAGACAGACAGACAGACAGACAGACAGACAGACAGACAGACAGACAGACAGACAGACAGACAGACAGACAGACAGACAGACAGACACACACGCACACAGACATGTTGTATGGTGACTGTAAGTGTATGTTTCCACAGAGACGTGCTGGGGATAGTGTGCATCACCTCTCCATTCAAGCGTTCCTCTCTGGGTCCTCTGCTGCCTTCTGAGACAGTAGACAGACTGGAACTAGACTGCCTCAACTCTGTCAGGGTAAGACACACACAACACACACACGAACACACACACAGATACACACACACACACACACACACACACAGACACACATACACTAGCAAACACACACTAGCAAACACACACACTCACACACACTAGCAAGCACACACTAACACAGACAGGTCTCATAATTCCCCCATTAGTTCTCTGGCTGGAGGAAATGCTTCACAAACAGCCTTTCCTGTTCACTTAGCACCTCGACCAATCAAAGCAATGCATTTCAGGGACACACAGACCGACTTCCTGTCTCCAACTGCCACCTGAAAACAATGATAGACACACACACACACACACACACACACACGCTGTGATCATTATTATGACACACACACGCACACATACACACACACCAAACAAGCTGGGATCGTTATTATGAAACACACACACACACGCACACACACACTCACACACAGGTACACTTCAAATAGAACAAAGAAAATCTGTCCATTGACTTGAAGGTAAAGGTTCCACTTAAAGCTCCATGGACAATTGATCCAGTGATAAAATGTAGATTAACCTTACCGTGATTCAACATAATAACATTAAGCTGTATCACTAATTTATTATTCATATTGTATTGTTGTAGGGTTAGGGTTAGGGTTAGCGAAGCTGTCAGGCTTGGATGATAAAAGACTGTAAACTAGACTGCTCCATGTAGCTAACACAGGAATGTAAACTAGACTGCTCCCTGTAGCTGACACAGGAATGTAAACTAGACTGCTCCCTGTAGCTAACACAGGAATGTAAACTAGACTGCTCCATGTAGCTAACACAGGAATGTAAACTAGACTGCTCCATGTAGCTAACACAGGAATGTAAACTAGACTGCTCCCTGTAGCTGACACAGGAATGTAAACTAGACTGCTCCCAGTGGCTAACACAGGAATGTAAACTAGACTGCTCCCAGTGGCTAACACAGGAATGTAAACTAGACTGCTCCATGTAGCTAACACAGGAATGTAAACTAGACTGCTCCCTGTAGCTGACACAGGAATGTAAACTAGACTGCTCCCAGTGGCTAACACAGGAATGTAAACTAGACTGCTCCCAGTGGCTAACACAGGAATGTAAACTAGACTGCTCCATGTAGCTAACACAGGAATGTAAACTAGACTGCTCCATGTAGCTAACACAGGAATGTAAACTAGACTGCTCCATGTAGCTAACACAGGAATGTAAACTAGACTGCTCCATGTAGCTAACACAGGAATGTAAACTAGACTGCTCCATGTAGCTAACACAGGAATGTAAACTAGACTGCTCCATGTAGCTAACACAGGAATGTAAACTAGACTGCTCCCAGTGGCTAACACAGGAATGTAAACTAGACTGCTCCCTGTAGCTAACACAGGAATGTAAACTAGACTACTCCATGTAGCTAACACAGGAATGTAAACTAGACTGCTCCCAGTGGCTAACACAGGAATGTAAACTAGACTGCTCCATGTAGCTAACACAGGAATGTAAACTAGACTGCTCCATGTAGCTAACACAGGAATGTAAACTAGACTGCTCCCAGTGGCTAACACAGGAATGTAAACTAGACTGCTCCATGTAGCTAACACAGGAATGTAAACTAGACTGCTCCATGTAGCTAACACAGGAATGTAAACTAGACTGCTCCCTGTAGCTGACACAGGAATGTAAACTAGACTGCTCCCAGTGGCTAACACAGGAATGTAAACTAGACTGCTCCCAGTGGCTAACACAGGAATGTAAACTAGACTGCTCCATGTAGCTAACACAGGAATGTAAACTAGACTGCTCCCTGTAGCTGACACAGGAATGTAAACTAGACTGCTCCCAGTGGCTAACACAGGAATGTAAACTAGACTGCTCCCAGTGGCTAACACAGGAATGTAAACTAGACTGCTCCATGTAGCTAACACAGGAATGTAAACTAGACTGCTCCATGTAGCTAACACAGGAATGTAAACTAGACTGCTCCATGTAGCTAACACAGGAATGTAAACTAGACTGCTCCATGTAGCTAACACAGGAATGTAAACTAGACTGCTCCCAGTGGCTAACACAGGAATGTAAACTAGACTGCTCCATGTAGCTAACACAGGAATGTAAACTAGACTGCTCCATGTAGCTAACACAGGAATGTAAACTAGACTGCTCCCAGTGGCTAACACAGGAATGTAAACTAGACTGCTCCATGTAGCTAACACAGGAATGTAAACTAGACTGCTCCATGTAGCTAACACAGGAATGTAAACTAGACTGCTCCCTGTAGCTGACACAGGAATGTAAACTAGACTGCTCCATGTAGCTAACACAGGAATGTAAACTAGACTGCTCCATGTAGCTAACACAGGAATGTAAACTAGACTGCTCCATGTAGCTAACACAGGAATGTAAACTAGACTGCTCCATGTAGCTAACACAGGAATGTAAACTAGACTGCTCCATGTAGCTAACACAGGAATGTAAACTAGACTGCTCCCAGTGGCTAACACAGGAATGTAAACTAGACTGCTCCCTGTAGCTAACACAGGAATGTAAACTAGACTACTCCATGTAGCTAACACAGGAATGTAAACTAGACTGCTCCCAGTGGCTAACACAGGAATGTAAACTAGACTGCTCCATGTAGCTAACACAGGAATGTAAACTAGACTGCTCCATGTAGCTAACACAGGAATGTAAACTAGACTGCTCCCAGTGGCTAACACAGGAATGTAAACTAGACTGCTCCATGTAGCTAACACAGGAATGTAAACTAGACTGCTCCATGTAGCTAACACAGGAATGTAAACTAGACTGCTCCCTGTAGCTGACACAGGAATGTAAACTAGACTGCTCCCAGTGGCTAACACAGGAATGTAAACTAGACTGCTCCCAGTGGCTAACACAGGAATGTAAACTAGACTGCTCCATGTAGCTAACACAGGAATGTAAACTAGACTGCTCCCTGTAGCTGACACAGGAATGTAAACTAGACTGCTCCCAGTGGCTAACACAGGAATGTAAACTAGACTGCTCCCAGTGGCTAACACAGGAATGTAAACTAGACTGCTCCATGTAGCTAACACAGGAATGTAAACTAGACTGCTCCATGTAGCTAACACAGGAATGTAAACTAGACTGCTCCATGTAGCTAACACAGGAATGTAAACTAGACTGCTCCATGTAGCTAACACAGGAATGTAAACTAGACTGCTCCCAGTGGCTAACACAGGAATGTAAACTAGACTGCTCCATGTAGCTAAAACAGGAATGTAAACTAGACTGCTCCCAGTGGCTAACACAGGAATGTAAACTAGACTGCTCCATGTAGCTAACACAGGAATGTAAACTAGACTGCTCCATGTAGCTAACACAGGAATGTAAACTAGACTGCTCCATGTAGCTAACACAGGAATGTAAACTAGACTGCTCCATGTAGCTAACACAGGAATGTAAACTAGACTGCTCCATGTAGCTAACACAGGAATGTAAACTAGACTGCTCCCAGTGGCTAACACAGGAATGTAAACTAGACTGCTCCATGTAGCTAACACAGGAATGTAAACTAGACTGCTCCCAGTGGCTAACACAGGAATGTAAACTAGACTGCTCCATGTAGCTAACACAGGAATGTAAACTAGACTGCTCCCTGTAGCTAACACAGGAATGTAAACTAGACTGCTCCCTGTAGCTAACACAGGAATGTAAACTAGACTGCTCCATGTAGCTAACACAGGAATGTAAACTAGACTGCTTCTGCTCACTGCTACCTCAATGCCATGTAACTAACACAGGAATGTAAACTAGACTGCTCCATGTAGCTAACACAGGAATGTAAACTAGACTGCTTCTGCTCACTGCTACCTCAATGCCATGTAACTAACACAGGAATGTAAACTAGACGGCCAGGGTCAAGCTCCAGTCTGCATTCTGTGGGACATAATTAGCTCCAACACTTACTTCCTGGAGCGGAAACAAAGCTGAGAGGTCATTGGCTACCCCCACTCTGGCATCTGCCAATCAAACATTCCCCCCTTGACAGGTCACCATCCAATAGGAGAATACCTGACCTCTTCCCTTTGGTTTCCATTGGTTTAGGATTTGTTGTAGCCTGGGACACGTTTAAGAAAACAATCTGTAGGCTGACACGTTGACCTTGGATGTTTAGATGACCTTGAACGTTTCTGAAAATACCTAACCTCTCGTTTAGCCTTCTCAGTCCATTTTTGTCTTCTTTTCACACCTTCTCTCCATCCTGCTTCTGTGAACAACCACAATCATCTCCCTGCATGAAGAGCACACACGGAACCACGTACTTTAATACTATCTACTATATGCTCAATGAGTACATACTGTATACTGTTTACATATCCACATACTTTAATACTATCTACTATATACCCAATGAGTACATACTGTATACTGTTTACATATCCACATACTTTAATACTATCTACTATATACCCAATGAGTACATACTGTATACTGTTTACATATCCACATACTTTAATACTATCTACTATATACTCAATGAGTACATACTGTATACTGTTTACATATCCACATACTTTAATACTATCTACTATATGCTCAATGAGTACATACTGTATACTGTTTACATATCCACATACTTTAATACTATCTACTATATACCCAATGAGTACATACTGTATACTGTTTACATATCCACATACTTTAATACTATCTACTATATACTCAATGAGTACATACTGTATACTGTTTACATATCCACATACTTTAATACTATCTACTATATACCCAATGAGTACATACAGTATGCTGTTTACATATCCACATACTTTAATACTATCTACTATATACTCAATGAGTACATACTGTACACTGTTTACATATTCACATACTTTATAATACTCTCTATATATAATAAGTTATATATATATATATATATATATATATATATATAATAACACTGTCTCCTCCCAGGCTAAAGGTTATAAAACTGTACAAAAAATAATAATTTAAATATATATATATATATATATATATACATATATATATATATATATATATATATATATATATATATATATATATATATATATATATATATATATATATACAGTACTGTGCAAAAGTTTTAGGCAGCTGTGTAAAGTAAGAATGCGTTCAGAAATCGAAGTGTTAATAGTTTGTTTTTATCAATTAACTAAATGTAAAGTGAATGAACAAATGAGTAATCTAAATCAAATCAATATTTGCTGTGACCACTCTTTGCTTTCACATTTTTGCCAGCAATTTTTCACATCTGCCTAAAACTTGTGCACAGTACTGTATATATATAATAACACTGTCTCCTTCCAGGCTAAGGTGACCACAGAACTCTCTCAGGTGCTGGATGAGGAGGAAAAAAGATGGATGGAGACTCTACACATAGAAGAATACCACATCTCCCTGGCTAAGACTGTTATTAAGGTAAACACACACACGCACACACACACACACACACACACACACACACACACACACACACACATACACACACACATACACACACACACCAGACACACACAGTGACTAACCCAAACAGAATACCACAGCTCCCTGGCTGGACTGTTATTAAGGTACACACACACACATTTGTGTGTGTGTGTGTGTGTGTGTGTGTGTGATTGTTTTGTATGAGGAGCTATGGTGTGTGTGTGTGTGTGTGTGTGTGTGTGTGTGTGTGTGTGTGTGTGTATTTTTGTGTGTGTGTGTGTGTGTGTGTGTGTGTGTGAGTGTGATTGTTTTGTATAATATGTGTGTGGGGAGTATTTTAAGGTTAAGCTCAGGGCTTTGGCTCAGAGTAGTAAAGAAAGCCTTCCTCCTGCTCGGGCCAAAGTCAACACTCACACTTCCTCTGTTGAATGTATTACAAAGCTGGAGCAGCCCCACCGCACTACTACCCTCTAGTGGTCAGGGTGTGGTATGGATATACCAGAACTGCTATGGATATACCAGAAATGTGAGATGATAATAATAATCAACCTGTCATTTGGATATATTCTACTTTTACACAGTGCACTGCTCAAAAAGATACCTAGTCTCAGTTGGTTACCTCTGTGGAAATAAACAAATACAAATGCAAATAGCATCAGTACTAACAGTCCTCTGTAAACGACTAGAAAGGCAAACTTCCTTCCTTCCTCCATTTCCTCAGATCCTATGTGCTGTTCTCCATTCAAACATTAAGGGACTCAAACTTACAGTTAAGGGGCAGTTATCTAGCTATCCGTTGTCATGGGACTGAACCTATCCGTTGTCATGGTGACTGAACCTATCCGTTGTCATGGTATTCCCCAGAGGCTCCAGGAGGACCTGGAGAGATCGGCGGCCATTAACCCAGCTCTGGGCTCCAAGGTGTCTCAGTGCAGCCTCAACGGACTGGCAGACCTCCTCTACAGGTCAACACACACACACACACACACACACACACACACACACACACACACACACACACACACACACACAAGCAAACACACTAACACAAACACATAAGAACACACAGTACACACACACAGACACACACACACACACACACACACACACACACACAGTGTGTGAAGGTTTCTTCCAGTCTAGATAACCAGGCTATGTGTGGTCAGTTTCCAGAGGAAGACGGAGATGTTCCATGAAGGAATGATGAGTGGCATGTTCGGGTCCAACCAGGACGGGTACCTGGCCAAGACCGTCGCCATGGTGAACTGCTGCCCTCCCTTCAGGTAACAGAACACACACAAGTGTGGGTTGACGGATAAAGTGTTTGTGTGTGAGGAAGGAAATGTTAGTAATTCAACTGTGTTTGTGTGTGTGTGTGTGTGTATGTGTGTGTGGGTGTGTGTGTGTGTGTGTGTAGGAGCTTTGTGCAGCGCTGTGTGCAGTGTGACCCCTCCATCAACAAGGACTCTGTGAGGAGAGCAGAAACTTCTTTGGACAGAATCGTTAACCAGGGTATGAAAGTGCTCACTGACCGCCTGTACGAAAGTATCCGGGTAAGACACACACACACACACAAACACACACACACACACACACATACACACACACACACACACACGCAGTCGAATTTCTAACATTTCCTTCCACACACACAAACACTTTATCTGTTAACACACATCCTCTTCAGCGTCTGTCTGTGTGCTCTTTGACATCCTAGGATATTCCAGTCCACCTTATCTAGCATGATATGATATGGGTGTGTGTGTGTGTGTCTGTTTGACATTATTACTATTTTCCTCTTCCTCTGTTCCTCTGTTCCTCCTCCTCCTCCGCTTCATCTTAACCTGTATGATAATGGATGTCAAAATGGAACTGGCTTCATTTGAGCATTTGAACCTCTGTGATGCGTGTGGGAACCCGATGGTTCAGGATCCATTGGTGACTCAGCAGGCTATTCTGCTGTTTGGTGACTCAGCAGACTGGGGCTGCCGTCGCTGTTTGGGGAAACAGGAAGTGACAGGCCAAGGAATTCTGGGTAGAGAGTAGGCACACTTCCTGTTAGTGGCACAGCGTGACCGCCCGTATATGGAGAAAGAAAGGACATGGCGCCACGGTAACGTCATTCATACGGACAGACAGACAGAGACATGGGAACAGATTAAGAGGCCTGGGTGGAATACTAGCATTAACACAGCAGACAATGTGACTATGTATGATGACTAAAAAGACATTCCTCCTCTCTCTCTCCCTCTCTCTCTCTCTCTCTCTCTCTCTCTCTACCTCTCTCTCTCTCCCTCTCCCTCTCTCTCTCTCTCTCTCTCTCTCTCTCTCTCTCTCTCTCTCTTTGCACAGCCATCGTTTGACAAGCTGGTGAAGAGGAAATGGTTGACCAACTCAGAGCCCTATCAGCAGATCCAGGATCTGATTAAAGAGCATTTCAAAAGGTTTCGGAGACTGGACAGCCCCCCCTACCAGGTAGACACACGCACGCACGCACGCACGCACGCACACACACACACACACACACACACACACAGCATGGAAAGTACCCCCCGATAGGTACAAACCCTAACCTAACCCTAACCCACCCACACACATAAACACACATTCAGACTGGGTACCCGTTGCTGACAATGCCACTTATGCAAATAAAATTAAAAATGAAATGTATTATTATTATTAATGCACACACACATTGAGGACTAAGAAGGTGATGTGCTCTGTGTGTTCCTGTAGGTTAGAAGTGGTGTGTTGTTCAGAAAGGTTCTCTGTGTGTTCCTGTAGGTTCTGGTTTGTTCAGAAAGGTTCTCTGTGTGTTCCTGTAGGTTCTGGTTTGTTCAGAAAGGTTCTCTGTGTGTTCCTGTAGGTTCTGGTGGCGGAGGTCCACCGTCGGGTTCTGATTGAGTACCTGCGTTCCATCATGAGGGGCCGCATCATCTGCACCTCCCAGAAGATGAGGAAGAGGATGGCCGGGAGGCTGAGGGATGAAGGCACTCAGATTAAAGTCCTCTTCAAAGACCTGGTGAGTGAACCAGAGAATTCCATTTTAGAACAGAGCCGGACATTCTGGAACTAATAGATCCGCTTTATTCTGCAATGACAATGTGCTTCCCAGAATTCCTGGGGAAAATATTATATTTGTACCCACTTTTTAGAGGACAGATTAACCTCAAATCCAAAGTGATGATTTTTTATCTTTAGTTGCACCATTACAGTATCAAAGTGATGATTGTTAATCTTTAGTTGCACCATTACAGTATCAAAGTGATGATTGTTAATCTTTAGTTGCACCATTACAGTATCAAAGTGATGATTGTTAATCTTTAGTTGCACCATTACAGTATCAAAGTGATGATTGTTAATCTTTAGTTGCACCATTACAGTATCAGCACTCATCTTCTGTGTGGCCACTAGGTGGCAGTGAGTACCAGTCACCAAGACAACCAAGGAGATAGAGGGACAAACACAGTTCTATCTCCATGGGAACAACACCCTCACCCCACTTCCTCCTCACTCTTCCATCTCTGTCCCCTTCTCTGTCTGCAGTCCAGGGGGAACGAAGTCTCCACTCCTTAACCTTCATGTCTCCACGCTCAGCAGGCTTCTCTCAGAGGTCAAAGGGCATCAGCCATCTCTCTCCATAGGAGTCTCAGTCCTCCTGGTTGGACAGCGCCC
Source organism: Aplochiton taeniatus (assembly GCA_017639675.1). NCBI lineage: Eukaryota > Metazoa > Chordata > Actinopteri > Galaxiiformes > Galaxiidae > Aplochiton > Aplochiton taeniatus. Next base: position 19,155,456 of record CM030182.1, read on the forward strand.
TGCCCCACCTCTCAGAGGTCAAAGGTCATCAGGCAACTCTCTTTGTCTCTGTCTCTCTCCATAGGAGTCTCAGTCCTCCTGGTTGGACAGCGCCCTGCCCCACCTCTCAGAGGTCAAAGGTCATCAGGCATCTCTCTTTGTCTCTGTCTCTCTCCATAGGAGTCTCAGTCCTCCTGGTTGGACAGCGCCCTGCCCCACCTCTCAGAGGTCAAAGGTCATCAGGCATCTCTCTTTGTCTCTGTCTCTCTCCATAGGAGTCTCAGTCCTCCTGGTTGGACAGCGCCCTGCCCCACCTCTCAGAGGTCATCGTGCTGGAGGACATCCCCTCTATCCAAATGGAGGTCGCGGTGCTGGTCCAAGAGTTTCCTGACGTCCGGTAAGAATGGAGACCCAGAGGCTTGGATGATGAGAGATGGGAGTATGGAGCTGGCTTTTTCAAACACTAGGGGCCGTGTGGGGAATGTTAAAGGTTAAGCTACATTTCTGTGAGATGTGCCTTGCTTTAAATGTTAAATCATAAATCGGTCAATTTAATAGAACAAACTCCCAACTCACTTTTCTCACTCTTTATGCGTAATCGCTTTCAAACCCCTAGAGGGCAGTGTTGAGGATTTGAAAGGTTTCACACTTCTTGCTCTCTCTACCTCCCGCCCCCTGCAGGAAGAAGCACGTGTCGGCCCTTTTGAACATCCGAGGGATGACTCGTCAGACGGAGAGACAGGAGATCCTGAACATCGTGAAGGACATTGAGAGCAGCGAGGTCGTAGGTCGGATGACTCGGGACCGCACTGTGTTCTCTGAGGTCCCCGTTACGTCTGAGGTGCACTGCCTCAACGTCGGCCTCAGCCGCATTGCCCTCACCGCCACTTCCTGTTTCTCCGGGCTCCGCCCACCACGCAAAAGGACCCCCGTCCAGGACCACCCTGACGACACACTCTAACTCCACCCCACCAACAGGAAGTTAAGCTGGTCATGACCCCATGACCCCCCAGTGACCTGTGTGATACTCTCCATGATGTCACCTATCTACAGCAAAGACAAACAAACAGGATCCTATCTACAACAAAGACAAACAAACAGAATCCTATCTACAACAAAGACAAACAAACAGAATCCTATCTACAACAGAGACAAACAAACAGAATCCTATCTACAGCAAAGACAAACAAACAGGATCCTATCTACAACAAAGACAAACAAACAGGATCCTATCTACAACAAAGACAAACAAAGTGAAACAAACTGAAGAGCCAACAGTGATCGCATCTTTGACTCAAGTTAATGAATCAAACTAAAGCGCTAACAGAACCAGCATCTTTGACTCATGTTAATGAGTCAAACTTAAGAGCTAACAGAGCTAGCACATTGACTCATGTTAATGAATCTAGCTTAGGAGCTAACAGAGCTAGCATCATTGACTCATGTTAATGAATCTAGCTTAGGAGCTAACAGAGCTAGCATCTTTGACTCATGTTAATGAATCAAGCCAGAGACTCGAATAAAGTTCATGCAGAACAGACAGTCCTTAATGAAAAAAAGCTGAAATTGTATTATTATATTGCACATGACGAGAGACAATCAAAGGTACTATACAATGCTCCTCTCTGTTGATTTTGTCTTTGTATTTAAATGTGACAATAGGTGATTATATTAGCTGTAGTTAGTTATGGGGATATGCGAGCTGAAGCAGATTGATAAATCTGTATCTAAAATATCATTTGTTTTGCAAATACAAATAGTTTTGAAAGACATTTTAGTGATTGATTAGATAAGCTTGATGTGATGGAAAGCCTTTAATGTAGTTAGCTTGAAAGCATACTAATTCACATCGAACTCCAAACTCTGTACGTGGATAAAAATGTTATTGCTAGTCCATTTCAACGGGCCAATTAAAAGCAAAATCAAAGAGAGAATAGGTTTTGGTTATCAATTTTTCCAATCTGATTAGAATATATTTATTGATTGTAGCATTACACGATTTCTGCACTTTGTTGATTGATTGAATATGGCCAATTGATGTTTTTAATTGAGATTTATGGCGTGACAAAGATAAATATTACTTCTTAGGATAAAATACTTTAGTAATCTGCTGCTCTAATTGACATATCACCCGCAGAAATACCAAATTGAATCTACTGTACTGCATCTGTCATGGAAACATTGGACAGTATAATATTTAAGTACAGCTGAATGGCTGAATCTGCCCTATCTTAAAATGTATGTAACGTAAATGTTATGTAATAATGTAAATCATTTAATGAAATGCTAATAAATAACCAAATAATCAAAGTTGTTCATTATTCCAGACTCCAGTGTGCTGCTAACCAAAGTGACCGACTCAATACAATGAAGCTAAAACAAGAGCAGTACAGTCTCATTGGTCTCTTCTATAAGCCCTCAATCAACTGTGTTGGAAGCCAGGACTGAAAACCTAATCACTCAAACACTTTCTCCCAGACCCTAGTGTCTGTCTCTCTCTCTCTCTCTCTCTCTCTCTCTCTCTCTCTCTCTCTCTCTCTCTCTCTCTCTACCTCTCTCTGTCTCTACCTCTACCTCTCTCTCTCTCTCTCTCTCTACCGCTCTCTCTCTCTCTCTCTCTCTCGCTACCGCTCTCTCTCTCTCTCTCTCTACCGCTCTCTCTCTCTCTCTCTCTACCTCTCTCTACCTCTACCTCTCTTTCTCTCTCTCTCTCTCTACCGCTCTCTATCTCTCTCTCTCTCTACCTCTCTCTGTCTCTACCTCTCTCTCTCTCTACCTCTCTACCTCCCTCTCTCTCTCTCTCTCTCTCTCTCTCTCTCTCTCTCTCTCTCTCTCTCTGCATTACACTGGGGCACCCCCAGAAACATTACCTTTAATCGTTAAGCTTTATGCGTCCCACAGTTCATCTTAAGTTGATAACCCTAAGCAATGCTCGAGCCTTTGCATTAGTTAAAATAAATATTTCGTAATATGTAAGTCTGAGGTCTGTATAAACAACCAGCCTTTAGCTTTCACTAAACCAACTGATTATTCTCAAATAGCATTGTTTAAACCAGCCTCTAACATCTCTGTTCCAAGTAGATGTGGCCAGAATAATCATATGTTTTCTTAGCGTAATGCTAGCATAGTTAGCATGTCTTTGAGTGGCCAGAATAATGATGTTTTCTTAGCGTTATGCTAGCATGGTTAGCATGTCTTTGAGTGGCCAGAATAATGATATGCTTTCTTAGTGTTATGCTAGCATGGTTAGCATGTCTTTGAGTGGCCAGAATAATGATATGCTTTCTTAGTGTTATGCTAGCATGGTTAGCATGTCTTTGAGTGGCCAGAATAATGATATGCTTTCTTAGTGTTATGCTAGCATAGTTAGCATGTCTTTGTCATCTCCTCAGCACAGGTCAGAGGAGCAGTGAGACCCAAGTGCAGAGTTCAACCTCCACATTCATACAATTATTAATGTTACATTTGAAGCTTCTCTCAGCCAGGTTTGTTGTTGCTACAGATGCTCATTTCCTGAAACTTGTCATTCTGAAATTGCCCACATGATCCCTGTCCATATTAGTATAAAGACGAACTTCATTGTTTCATTGTTGTTGTCAGCGAGATATGTTTGTTATTTGGCCCTTCGCCACAAGAGGGAGCTCTTCCACTATGTCACCCAAGCCTGAGCACAGAATGCTTATCTGTGTGCAAAGATTGTTGTC